>OZ010686.1:18161594-18306018 GCA_963932265.1 Thymelicus lineola
CAAATATTTTGAGCACTCATTTCAGATGCCTACAGAAAGTGGCATAGTTTATACTCGTATCTCAGAAAGTACTACCATTGTGTTTATATTTTTTTATTCTAGAATTTAATTAGGAATATCTTAAAATGATTTACGGTATTCTCAACTAGCTAGAGAATAACATTACATATTTATCGCAGTTTTACTCGGGCCCTCAATCCAGACATTTATGAACTAAGAGCCCAGGCTAAAATATGTTTAAAAGAAGAAATACATAAATGTGCCTTGAACATCTCACAGTTTAACATCTTATGAATTACATAGTTAAAAAGAAAATAATGACATAAATAAAAGTAACCCCGCACTAGGATTCCCGATGTCGTGGTTGTAAGAATAGAATATACACCCAATTCGAGAACGGATTATAACTCATCGTTTAAATTTCAGTTTGCTGGGAATCGAACCCAGGACCCTTCGAAAGGTCCGGCATGGTAACCATTACGACACACGGGATAGATCAATGAGTTTAACTTTATCTTTTAACTTATTTGATTCATCAGCTTAGAGAGTTAACGTATAACATAAGCAGACTGCCGGCGTTGCGGAATTTAAGGCTGACGCTTTATAAGTATAAGCGCTTTGTGAACGAAACTTAATTACGTTGAAACCTGAATTGCTTGTTCAAGGGATTGAAGACTGAACAATATAAGCGGTTTTCACTTAAGTAATTATACGGTAAAATTCTTTTGATATTAGGTGCCCATGAATGGAACGTCACAATTTAAAACTGCAGAACTCTTTTAGTGTTTAATTATGTTCAACAGAACTTCGAATGGCTTTGTTGTTCACCACTTGCTTTTTATTTATAATAAAAAAAATGTAGTGGAAATATGTCTTTTACCAATATTTTTATTTACATGTGCGGGTTGTCAATAAAAAATATAATTGTATTTTTGAAAGACTCTTTTTTATCATTTTATCAGGTGAAGAAAAAAAGCAATGCAACCTAAAATGGTTTCGCTGTTTAGTTTCAACATGACAGATTGACAGATTCGCTGTATCACTTTTAGTTGCAATATGACAGACCCAACATTGACAGATGTCAACATTGATCTTGATAAATACACCCAGCACAGAGTACTTAGTCACTACGTTTACACCCAGTATATTATCAAATAGACGTTTATAATGTCATCTCATTATCGTACCTGAGCAATTGCGTGGTGTCCTTTTCGATCTTGAACAGTTTCCTAGCGGTGTAGTCGCTGAACTTCTGTATGGCGCGTGTGATGTCCTGCTTGCGATCTATGTCCGCCTGGTCGGCGCTCTGCCACGACTCGATGTACACTAGCGACACTCTCGTGTTCAGGGTGCGGAAGTACTGTCGACAATAAGCCATGGATTAACAAAATAAGGCAGCCAAAATGTCTAGACCAGAGGTTTCCACCTTATTTCGTCTAACGCCCACTTTGAAAATCAGTTATTTTGTAGCGCCCCCCAGTTTTCACCTAAAAAACCCTATGTTGGTCTAAACACTTTATTAAATTCAAAGACTAATTCGTTGTACTTTGCTGTATTACTCAAGAAATTCTAACGTTTTTTTAGTTTATATACCAATATACGGATATTATTATGTAATGAAGAAATTAGTCTCGTGCGGAGTGCGACAGGCCTGGGTTCGGTAAAAGGTAGTATCAGTCAGATGGGTTCAAAGTTACATTGCAATTGTTTTCGTATATTAATTATCATATGATAATCTTGCTGAAATGTCGTAAAGTTGGAACGGATGGTAGGTTCCACTGTACAACCTGTACTGTGTCCAACCAATATTAGAACATACATACACAATCGAAATATTTTGAATCGCGCCGTTCAGCAGGCCCGCATTTCGAGCGTGCGATACGAGGCGAAATTTTTCCCATCTCATCGAGAATGCAAATGCAATTTCGTTTTTCGTCGAATCTTCTATTCGTTTTGGGACGTGATTAGAGGTATGCGGGGGAAAAGTTCTAATTCTCTCAGTTGGGTTTTAAGCACACAATAAAAACGGCATAAGAGGGTACTCATTCACTCAAATAAAATATAACATTTTTGCCGCCTACAGCTTTCTAAGTGCTATATAATGTATGTATAATAATTTATAAATACAGAAAAAAAAAACAAAGTGTTTTTATAAATACAATTCTCAGAAAATTTTCAGTATATTACGTGTGAGGGAGAAGTGAAAAAGTATTTTAGGAAAGTAGAAGGTTTAGAAAATATATGAGACAAAAAGTATTGTAAGGATGTATTAAAAATGTTTGGTAAGAGCCATTAGGTAAACCCTGCGGTAGGTTTGTTTAGTGTCTTTTTTGGCCTTAGTATTAGCCGATCATCAGGGACACTATAAGAAAAAAAAACATTGAGTTCGTGTCACTTTAAAGAACATTTTCAATAATCTATCTAACAATAATCTTGGTATAAGTTAGTAATAAATTACAACTTATAAAAATGTTTGTGACCACTTGTGACTCTTAGACAGTTGTTAGGAACTGACATGAATATTTATATATCGATAGACTATTGAGAACGATCATAAGGGTTTAAACCACAATAACCATATTATTATTTTAACTTATACTCGTAGTATAGGATCTGAATTAGAGGCTTTTCTGCACCCATCTTCTTACCGGATGAAAAAATATTTTTTTTACTGAAAGGAAACATTCCTTTTTGTCACAAATAAGTAAAACTCAGATTCTTTCAAAACTTTCAAAGATGTTTGATAAATCACTTGCTTGACCCGGCATCGAACCTGTAAATGTGAAAAAAGAATACTCTGTATTTTATGATACCAATCGAAAGGGGCATTCATATGGATCAATTTCTTTTGAGCAACATAAATAGTATCTTCAATCAAAGGAAAACCAAGAAAAATATGAGTTGTTGAAAATTTATATATGTAGATTACCACCCTGTATATAGATCAATGACCGTCTTGAACACGGTACTTTTCTTTACATATGATATTTGATTTAAAAAATTATCGGGTAGGTAAGCAGATGGGTGAAGAAACGCCTCTAATTCGGGTCTTAGAACATTACCAGATCAGCAATATTAGCGACTTGTATCGCGTCATGCACGACCTCCGACCGAGTGCTGCCGTTCCTCCTGTCGAACATGGCCTTGTCGATGACCAGCGCAGTCTCTATGTACTTGGTGGTCTCTCTGACGTCACGTCTCCGCCTGTTCAGAGACCGGAGCCCGACGTTGTGCCACCATCGCCAGGTCTCCTCGTCTGTTGATGATAATGTTTCTCTGGAAAGGAAGATTGAGGAGTTTAGTACTTTGTGTGCCTTTTGGACTATGGAGAAATTTTGGGGTGTGATTAGACCTTTTTGAAAGTACTTAAAGTACCTCCGATTAAGTGAAATAAGTGCTCAGACGCATACAAAGAATTCATTTAAAGAGACCACCTCGGTTAGCCCTGATAATTTTTTCATTTTCTACAAAGCGAGGTATCTTCTTTACTGCCTTCATTACTTGTTGCGATGTGGTATGATTATGCTAGAGGTGAATTAACATGAAGTAATGAAGACTGAATCGAGGCTCCCAAACTCGAGGCGCGGCTCATTGGTACAGGCTTACTTGATGGACATAGCACGGATAAAGTTGATTAAAACAGCGCAGGATTAGCAGGGGCCGAGACAGCTGATAAAGGAAAGCCTTAATCGTTTTTAAGTCGGTTTCCTTCCAAACTGCGGCTAACAGCCTATATTTGTCAAGGCGGATTATATTTGACTGACAGAGAAATAAATGAACGGTGCCTTTTTGTCTAATTTCTTGCTGAACTCGATGTGATTTGATAAAAGGAAAATTTTCTGCTTCTTGACAATTTTATATGATCAAATATAATTGGTAAAAAGATAAGAACTCATATTTTTAAATAAACATAAATCTATAACGCATGTGATGCATGTTAATTTGCTTTGAACAAACAGAGAACAAATGGTTTATTACGAAGACAGTGACTTTGTGTTTAAATAGACTAAAGCAGTATTCAGCATGTCCTTGGTCTATGAGCGATTCTATAGTACTCGATTCGGTGACGGACACTGGCAAACATTGGTAGTATTGGTACTTACATACATTTTCAAAAGTATACTTAACATATTACGAGTATAATAGCCCTGATCATGATATATTATTATAAAACTGAAGATATCATCACGACGGGAGAGTTAAGAGCCAAGTCCGACAAGTTTTTAAGTGAAGATTTGCAGACCTTTCACATCTAATAAGCACATAAGTTGAAAAATTTAGGTACTAAATAAAATCTCCAGTGTGGGAGGCAGTTCAAACCGTCTAGGAATTATCACTATTATGGCTGTCATTTCTATGTTTTAGGTACCCCATATCGCGTTGGCATACGATAACGATATCGTATCGGACAATGTGAAATCGCTTTAACATAGTGAATTAATCTTGTGGGCTTTTCCGGAATATGGCGCGTGCGTGCCTCAAAACATTTGCGTCCGAAACGCTCTTCCTTACAGAATGCTTTTGGACGTTGCTTTGTTTTTCTGCGATTAGCCTCTGACTTAAGCAATTAATTACTTTCAAGGTAAAGTAATGGAACCACAATAATGTTTTTGTTTTTATTTTGGCACTAATGTAAGTGTCTATGTTTTCGTTTCGCTTCAGGAAAGATAAAAACATAAATACGTATAATATGTTTTTAAATTATCGATATTTTAACATGGAAAATCAAGGAAATTTATTAAAGCGATAGGTGAATATTACACACAACACTCTCATTTAAATAAAAAATTTACATAACATTATACATACTATAATACGATTCAAAGCAACGAATCGTCGACTCAAATAATTATCTCAACGCTGCTATAAATATTAGGTGACAATCTTTAAAGCAAATCATATTTCTATCGTTGAACACAATCTCTGTTTTATTACGGTCCTCTAAATTGCAAATCATTGGCCGCACACATTTCAATATCGGTCTCCTCTGCGCACGGCGCGCCTCACGCCGGCCACGGTCGTCAAAGGCATCATTAAAATATCTTTCGTGGCATCAAAGCATCAAATAATCTCTTATCGTTGGACGATTGGATCCGGAGATACGTTGTAAATTCATCGTTAAACGCCTATTTCAGGATAGATGGAGGTATTTTGATAGCTCGTGGGATTTCCGAATCAATGCCCCAAACGCTCAAAGGACATCTCTTTGATTGTAGGAGATTACGTCTGAATGGCCCGTGAATTTGTGGTGCTGACAGGATAATTAACGTTGAATCTCTCCTTGTATTATTTTAGAGATCGTATATTAATATTATAGATACCTAAAATATGTTTCGATATTTGATGCGTCTGTTTTAGTGTTGGAATTTATGCGTTAAGTATTGCATGTTTAGGTTTTTAAAATACTACTGTGTGCCTTAAGATGATTATTATTAAAGGAAGAAAATTCTACACAGAAATATCATTGAAGAGGCTTGGGGTATATACAGATAAGTGAAGAGAATTATTGCCAACCCTAAAGTATCAAACCTTTAATGCTGTGTGATAATAATGGTAGCCTCCGATAACGCTTAACGACTGCTATCTGGCGGACAAATAAATATGTACTAACTCCTTTACGTGCCGTTCAAAGTATATAAGCGCTCATGAAATTCTGCCATCAGGGCTTATTCATTTAACTTCCGACTGCCCTCCGTCTAGTCAATTGTTTACAGATGACACAAATAAAAAAAAATAGTATAGTAAGGAAATAAAGCTAGTAGCTGAATTGATTTAGAATAGGGTCCAGAAAAACAGATTTCATATTTCTTATCTTCATAAGACCAGCTTCGTACAACAAATCTACATGATCCAAGTTGGGATTCAGTTTTCTTGGGTCCGGTTGGTTGGATCCTTCGATTATTGATACAGCAATACAATCGGAGGCCTATTGTGAGTCAAATCCGCGGAGTGTACCGTATAAATCATTCAACTGAGCTCAATTTGTAGGCAACTAGTTTGAGAAAGTTTCTTTATATTCGGTGCGTTGTATTGTATAATATACGGACTTATCCTGGTAAATATGTAGATGCACTTATATTATTAAGAATTTGATTTATTCATTAAATTAAACTACTTAGTTCTTTAATGATATGCCAATCATCATCCATCCATCCATCAGCCCATGGAGGTCCACTGCTGGACATAGTCCTCCCCTAACTTGCGCCACTCTGACCGGTCCTGAGCCTTCTGAATCCAGCGGATGCCCGCTGTCTTCTTCAGGTCGTCGGTCCACCTGGTCGGGGGGCGTCCTGTACGCCAATCATACTAAAATAATATTATAATACGAGTATAGTTTTTACGGATGATTGTTAGTCTTTTACGCAAAAAACTATTTTCATGAACGGATTTTTATGTAGCACACAAAACGCGGGCAAAACAACAAAATCTATTATACTACAAAGCTGTAACAAAGTTATATGTAATTTGAAAATTTTTACAAGTAACAGAACTGTCGAACTCGGCACAAACTAACGAAGGTGGCTGCATTAAGCCGAGAAAATCAGTTGGTTGGTCAAAGGGGAAACTCGAATTGAATATAATTTCCCTCCACACTACTTGCGAAGATTCAGTAAGTATTTGCGAATATTTTTCCCGCGCGGCTGGAATTCATTAGGAACTTTCCATTGTGGTGATGTTGCTTCAGGAGCTGGAAAAAACGAATTGAGAACTTTCGCCTTGCATTATTCACCCCCGTTGTGATTTATCGTCGAATTATGATTCATAGTGACTTCCTTGCCAATAGCCTGTAATAACTATGTTCCTGTCTATTGAATTTATTGTTTTTCTTCTAACTGTAACAATAAATTTCAATCGTCTTGTTGCAAGTTTAACACGATATTTTAAGTTATATAGTTATCCATGTATAAAATTTGTAGAAAGATTTAAAAGGGTGGTAGGAAAGCTAATAAATAGAAGGTGTAAACTTGTGCATATTATTGTGCAGGATTAAAACGGATGATAAAAAGCCTCTGTCTAGGAAGGAGATATCAACACAAATCCAGGATAGAAAGATAGAACGCGTTATGAGTAATCGTTTACTGCATCTAAGTCAGTCAAAAAAATTGTATTAGGCTTAAGTTATTTTTCATAAGCCGTGATTGCCTTTAAGTAGAAAGGCGCAATAGTAAGATTATAGGAAAGAATTTGCATTATTTATGTTTGTGTACTTTCTGTTGGCGGTCCAAAATAAATAAATAAATAAATAAATAAATAAATAAATATGTCGGAGATCATAAAATGGAACGTCATGCCGGGCCAGGCTTAGGTGTATTCGGATTGTGAAGATGGCAACACTATGTGAATTGACTACTGTCATTTGGTCACGCGGTGACGTGGCGGGAGAACCGAGGAAAGCTATTGACTTGCCAGCGACGAACGGATTCTGGATACAGCCTTCGAGCTGAGCAGACGCCTAGACAAGAACGTAGTTACTTGAAGACGGAACGCGACGTGTGAATTGTACTGTGAGATCAGATTGACGAGTAACAGGATCAGACGATTATGCGAGGCATTGGGGTGGCTGTAAGGGGTGATGGGAGGCCACTGGGCCGTCGTGCCCTATTATTTGTTGGTTGTTACTCGGATAATTGAAGACAATCAGTCCTAATCGCGTATTTAATTATAACCAGTGTAAAACCTGTGTTAAAATGAGTTTCTGACTAAAGTGATGTAAACGCTCACTGTTGTTATTATTTCCCGAACCACCACCCAACCAGTTTTATTTCCGTTATCAGAGGTGAGAAGGACCCACATGATGAGAAAATTTCGCCCACACATGTCGGAAAATAAATGAAGAATGACGGTGGTTCGGATGATATTGAAATGAATTGGTTGCAATGAGAAACGTAACGACAGTAAACGCGAGTAAATGAGAACCGTGGAATTTTACAAAGAAAATATGTGAACCTACCCCCAGATATTCGCCTCACGCAAGATGTCGATATTCGGTTCGGAATAGTGGAACAGAGTATGTTACTACGAGTATTTGAACACAGAACACGAGGACGTGTTCATTTTGTCAAAGATGGCCGAGGGAGTAATAGCAACCAAGACACCAAATCAAACCAACAAACAAAAAAAAAAAAAAATTCATAAGACGTGTCTTTGAGGGAAAAGTACTATCTTTTCATTCGGATTGCAAGAATCCGCATTTCAGGTTTTTCAGAGGTTTTTCAGATATTTCGAATACCAAGGATCGGAAAAATGTGATTAAGGTTTGAGGTTATAAGACAGCGATTGGTATGGCATATTTTTTCTTATTCTTAACAAGATTGGATAATTCGATAGTGTTTTTGTGTAGTAGGTATACACTGGAAGTCAAGCAGTGTAAATGATGCTGTCATCTTGAACTGTCAAAAAACACCTGACGGAATGTTCAAAGTTAAGATTTCATGAATTTGTGTTTATGTAAAAACTATTGTGCTTCGAGTAAGTTTCAGGTTTTCCTTAAAATAAGATTGATTAGAAAGAACTGGTTAGAATGGATCTTGATAATCTTTAATTATCGTCTACCTTCAGTTCAGAACAATAACAATTAGACATTCGTGTTTCTGTCTTTTGTTTTTTGTGTTTCAGATAAACTAAGAGACGATGACAGTTGTATGCACATGTAACCTGTGAATATCTAAACGGTGACGAGAAATTACATCAATGCGAGATAAGTAGGACTGGCGTTAACTACCTGCATTTAATTTTGTTGATACTGACGGGAGCGTTTCGCGGAACCTTGTACCGTGGCTTACGATGAGCATCATCGGTGATTGTATGGCGACATGATATAACAGGTGATCTGTATTGATACTTTTGTAGCTAATTTTGATTACTGCTCACTGACAGTATTGTTCCTTGTTGAGTTGTGCTGATATTACGTAATGTCAACATATGACATTTGATGGTTACTTTTTGTGTACTTGACGATTTTTGGTAATGAAGGCCACAGAGAGAATTTGGTGAGCGAAGTGAGCGAAAAATAACCTTTTTATTATTTAAAAGTGACATGCAAAGACAATAATTCCTTTACTGATTTGTTGAACTGTTTTTGAGAATTTTTAAGACAGACGGGATAACACACTAAGAATTTCTTGAATCTTCACAGTAAGTGAACCGGTTGTCGATTGTTTTTGATGAGTAGTAAGTGGTATGCAAGTCGCTCAGATAGCATGCAACTCCAGTCATTCGTAGTCGTAGGCGTAAGTACGGGCACTAGATATCCCGCCGCAGTGCGGCCACGACTGTGAGTGGCGTGCGTTTGGCTTGGAGCTGTAAGCAGTCGCTGTGGAACTTCCGGAGGGAGGAAGTGAGTTGTTGTTGTTGTTGTGATGTGGAACTGGTTACAGGAGGTACCCCAGTTGGCTCATGATGATGATGGTGTTGATGATGATGATGATGATGATGATGATCAGAGTATTGCATACAAACTGCTGACTTATCTTTGAGTGCCATGAAGCCTTTTGTTGTAAAGTTAGATCGCGTTATCAGATTGTAGTTCTTGGTATTATCCCGTTCTGGCTGCTATGTGTTTTCATTATGAAGCCTTGGGGCTTGAGGTCAGGGAGGCCGAGTGGGAAACTTTTACTTTGCGAAGGTTATGTCTTTTCCCAGATGGTCCCTTGCTGCCTCACCGAGGACGGTGAGATTGTCACGATGGCCGTGTCGGAGATCATAAAATGGAACGTCATGCCGGGCCAGGCTTAGGTGTATTCGGATTGTGAAGATGGCAACACTATGTGAATTGACTACTGTCATTTGGTCACGCGGTGACGTGGCGGGAGAACCGAGGAAAGCTATTGACTTGCCAGCGACGAACGGATTCTGGATACAGCCTTCGAGCTGAGCAGACGCCTAGACAAGAACGTAGTTACTTGAAGACGGAACGCGACGTGTGAATTGTACTGTGAGATCAGATTGACGAGTAACAGGATCAGCGATTATGCGAGGCATTGGGGTGGCTGTAAGGGGTGATGGGAGGCCACTGGGCCGTCGTGCCCTATTATTTGTTGGTTGTTACTCGGATAATTGAAGACAATCAGTCCTAATCGCGTATTTAATTATAACCAGTGTAAAACCTGTGTAAAATGAGTTTCTGACTAAAGTGATGTAAACGCTCACTGTTGTTATTATTTCCCGAACCACCACCCAACCAGTTTTATTTCCGTTATCAGAGGTGAGAAGGACCCACATGATGAGAAAATTTCGCCCACACATGTCGGAAAATAAATGAAGAATGACGGTGGTTCGGATGATATTGAAATGAATTGGTTGCAATGAGAAACGTAACGACAGTAAACGCGAGTAAATGAGAGAATAATAAATAAATAAATAAATAAATAAATAAATAAATAAATAAATAAATAAGTCATTTCGGACCTAAACCGTATTCAGTCACTGTTTTATGTAGGGAGCGAATTATGTGTAACAAACGTTAATATAGTTTGTCGGATAAATGTAAAGACATGTAAAATCTTAATAAACCCCTTAAAAATCAAATAGAATAATAGTGTTGCACTTATATGGTCGTAGCGCACATATCAACTCGGAAAGGGATCGTCACCGATCGCCTCGCCGTCAACCTAACGTAAGCAAAGTGAGTGAGTGTCTTCAAGGCAAGAGTGAATAGGCTTTTACTAAGTTAATGCGCTTTACCATCAATGACTACATCGCCATTTACCATCAGGTGGGATTGTAGTCAAGCATTAACTTATAATTTATAAAAAAAAAAGCACGTTACCAACCGACTAGCAGCTCCGAGTCGACTCGGCTACGGCTAGGCGACGCCGCGCTTACGGCTCGCCGGCCGCTGGTTGACGGAATGAATGACAGCAGTTCGCCGACGCAGCGGTAGCCGCGGAGCGGCGCGCGCACGAGGAAACGGAAAGTCGAAGGATAGCGTACGGTGAGACGTAAGCGCGGGTACGGCAAGTCGTCCACGCACCGTGCCGCGGTTCGTGGAGCTTGTCTCGAGGCAAGGCAATTACGTTACGAATCCGATAAGTGTGCTTTACAGTAGGGAGTTTCATACAAAGAATACTGACATGCAAGAGTTGATACGTTTACGTTCCGTTTACGAGTTGATATGTGTGCTACCGACCATTAGTAGTAATAGAGGATGGTGGGGCACAATGTGACATAATTAATATGTCGCATCTGCGGTGCAACAAAGTCAATAACCAAAACTGTAAAATTGAGTTAGTATGCTATTGTCTATGAAAACAAGCATTTTACGTGAAACCGTAGCAAAAACTATAAACAATTAATAATATAAATATTTTTTAACCTACTACAGATAGTACTTAATCCAGTAATATGGAATAAATGCGAAAAAATCTCAAAAGTACTCTCCTGTAAAATAACAAATGAACTGTTGTGACTTTGTTGCACCGAAGGTGCGATGTTATTTGCTGTAGTATTTGTATTTGTCTTATTACGTATAATATGTTTTTAAATTATCGATATTTTAACATGGAAAATCAAGGAAATTTATTAAAGCGATAGGTGAATATTACACACAACACTCTCATTTAAATAAAAAATTTACATAACATTATACATACTATAATACGATTCAAAGCAACGAATCGTCGACTCAAATAATTATCTCAACGCTGCTATAAATATTAGGTGACAATCTTTAAAGCAAATCATATTTCTATCGTTGAACACAATCTCTGTTTTATTACGGTCCTCTAAATTGCAAATCATTGGCCGCACACATTTCAATATCGGTCTCCTCTGCGCACGGCGCGCCTCACGCCGGCCACGGTCGTCAAAGGCATCATTAAAATATCTTTCGTGGCATCAAAGCATCAAATAATCTCTTATCGTTGGACGATTGGATCCGGAGATACGTTGTAAATTCATCGTTAAACGCCTATTTCAGGATAGATGGAGGTATTTGATAGCTCGTGGGATTTCGAATCATGCACCAAACGCTCAAAGGACATCTCTTTGATTGTAGGAGATTACGTCTGAATGGCCCGTGAATTTGTGGTGCTGACAGGATAATTAACGTTGAATCTCCTTGTATTATTTTAGAGATCGTATATAATATTATAGATACCTAAAATATGTTTCGATATTTGATGCGTCCTGTTTTAGTGTTGGAATTTATGCGTTAAGTATTGCATGTTTAGGTTTTTAAAATACTACTGTGTGCCTTAAGATGATTATTATTAAAGGAAGAAAATTCTACACAGAAATATCATTGAAGAGGCTTGGGGTATATACAGATAAGTGAAGAGAATTATTGCCAACCCTAAAGTATCAAACCTTTAATGCTGTGTGATAATAATGGTAGCCTCCGATAACGCTTAACGACTGCTATCTGGCGGACAAATAAATATGTACTAACTCCTTTACGTGCCGTTCAAAGTATATAAGCGCTCATGAAATTCTGCCATCAGGGCTTATTCATTTAACTTCCGACTGCCCTCCGTCTAGTCAATTGTTTACAGATGACACAAATAAAAAAAAATAGTATAGTAAGGAAATAAAGCTAGTAGCTGAATTGATTTAGAATAGGGTCCAGAAAAACAGATTTCATATTTCTTATCTTCATAAGACCAGCTTCGTACAACAAATCTACATGATCCAAGTTGGGATTCAGTTTTCTTGGGTCCGGTTGGTTGGATCCTTCGATTATTGATACAGCAATACAATCGGAGGCCTATTGTGAGTCAAATCCGCGGAGTGTACCGTATAAATCATTCAACTGAGCTCAATTTGTAGGCAACTAGTTTGAGAAAGTTTCTTTATATTCGGTGCGTTGTATTGTATAATATACGGACTTATCCTGGTAAATATGTAGATGCACTTATATTATTAAGAATTTGATTTATTCATTAAATTAAACTACTTAGTTCTTTAATGATATGCCAATCATCATCCATCCATCCATCAGCCCATGGAGGTCCACTGCTGGACATAGTCCTCCCCTAACTTGCGCCACTCTGACCGGTCCTGAGCCTTCTGAATCCAGCGGATGCCCGCTGTCTTCTTCAGGTCGTCGGTCCACCTGGTCGGGGGGCGTCCTGTACGCCAATCATACTAAAATAATATTATAATACGAGTATAGTTTTTACGGATGATTGTTAGTCTTTTACGCAAAAAACTATTTTCATGAACGGATTTTTATGTAGCACACAAAACGCGGGCAAAACAACAAAATCTATTATACTACAAAGCTGTAACAAAGTTATATGTAATTTGAAAATTTTTACAAGTAACAGAACTGTCGAACTCGGCACAAACTAACGAAGGTGGCTGCATTAAGCCGAGAAAATCAGTTGGTTGGTCAAAGGGGAAACTCGAATTGAATATAATTTCCCTCCACACTACTTGCGAAGATTCAGTAAGTATTTGCGAATATTTTTCCCGCGCGGCTGGAATTCATTAGGAACTTTCCATTGTGGTGATGTTGCTTCAGGAGCTGGAAAAAACGAATTGAGAACTTTCGCCTTGCATTATTCACCCCCGTTGTGATTTATCGTCGAATTATGATTCATAGTGACTTCCTTGCCAATAGCCTGTAATAACTATGTTCCTGTCTATTGAATTTATTGTTTTTCTTCTAACTGTAACAATAAATTTCAATCGTCTTGTTGCAAGTTTAACACGATATTTTAAGTTATATAGTTATCCATGTATAAAATTTGTAGAAAGATTTAAAAGGGTGGTAGGAAAGCTAATAAATAGAAGGTGTAAACTTGTGCATATTATTGTGCAGGATTAAAACGGATGATAAAAAGCCTCTGTCTAGGAAGGAGATATCAACACAAATCCAGGATAGAAAGATAGAACGCGTTATGAGTAATCGTTTACTGCATCTAAGTCAGTCAAAAAAATTGTATTAGGCTTAAGTTATTTTTCATAAGCCGTGATTGCCTTTAAGTAGAAAGGCGCAATAGTAAGATTATAGGAAAGAATTTGCATTATTTATGTTTGTGTACTTTCTGTTGGCGGTCCAAAATAAATAAATAAATAAATAAATAAATAAATAAATATGTCGGAGATCATAAAATGGAACGTCATGCCGGGCCAGGCTTAGGTGTATTCGGATTGTGAAGATGGCAACACTATGTGAATTGACTACTGTCATTTGGTCACGCGGTGACGTGGCGGGAGAACCGAGGAAAGCTATTGACTTGCCAGCGACGAACGGATTCTGGATACAGCCTTCGAGCTGAGCAGACGCCTAGACAAGAACGTAGTTACTTGAAGACGGAACGCGACGTGTGAATTGTACTGTGAGATCAGATTGACGAGTAACAGGATCAGACGATTATGCGAGGCATTGGGGTGGCTGTAAGGGGTGATGGGAGGCCACTGGGCCGTCGTGCCCTATTATTTGTTGGTTGTTACTCGGATAATTGAAGACAATCAGTCCTAATCGCGTATTTAATTATAACCAGTGTAAAACCTGTGTTAAAATGAGTTTCTGACTAAAGTGATGTAAACGCTCACTGTTGTTATTATTTCCCGAACCACCACCCAACCAGTTTTATTTCCGTTATCAGAGGTGAGAAGGACCCACATGATGAGAAAATTTCGCCCACACATGTCGGAAAATAAATGAAGAATGACGGTGGTTCGGATGATATTGAAATGAATTGGTTGCAATGAGAAACGTAACGACAGTAAACGCGAGTAAATGAGAACCGTGGAATTTTACAAAGAAAATATGTGAACCTACCCCCAGATATTCGCCTCACGCAAGATGTCGATATTCGGTTCGGAATAGTGGAACAGAGTATGTTACTACGAGTATTTGAACACAGAACACGAGGACGTGTTCATTTTGTCAAAGATGGCCGAGGGAGTAATAGCAACCAAGACACCAAATCAAACCAACAAACAAAAAAAAAAAAAAAATCATAAGACGTGTCTTTGAGGGAAAAGTACTATCTTTTCATTCGGATTGCAAGAATCCGCATTTCAGGTTTTTCAGATATTTCGAATACAAAGGATCGGAAAAATGTGATTAAGGTTTGAGGTTATAAGACAGCGATTTGGTATGGCATATTTTTTCATTATTCTTAACAAGATTGGATAATTCGATAGTGTTTTTGTGTAGTAGGTATACACTGGAAGTCAAGCAGTGTAAATGATGCTGTCATCTTGAACTGTCAAAAAACACCTGACGGAATGTTCAAAGTTAAGATTTCATGAATTTGTGTTTATGTAAAAACTATTGTGCTTCGAGTAAGTTTCAGGTTTTCCTTAAAATAAGATTGATTAGAAAGAACTGGTTAGAATGGATCTTGATAATCTTTAATTATCGTCTACCTTCAGTTCAGAAAAATAACAATTAGACATTTCGTGTTTCTGTCTTTTGTTTTTTGTGTTTCAGATAAACTAAGAGACGATGACAGTTGTATGCACATGTAACCTGTGAATATCTAAACGGTGACGAGAAATTACATCAATGCGAGATAAGTAGGACTGGCGTTAACTACCTGCATTTAATTTTGTTGATACTGACGGGAGCGTATCGCGGAACCTTGTACCGTGGCTTACGATGAGCATCATCGGTGATTGTATGGCGACATGATATAACAGGTGATCTGTATTGATACTTTTGTAGCTAATTTTGATTACTGCTCACTGACAGTAATTGTTCCTTGTTGAGTTTGTGCTGATATTACGTAATGTCAACATATGACATTTGATGGTTACTTTTTGTGTACTTGACGATTTTTGGTAATGAAGGCCACAGAGAGAATTTGGTGAGCGAAGTGAGCGAAAAATAACCTTTTTATTATTTAAAAGTGACATGCAAAGACAATAATTCCTTTACTGATTTGTTGAACTGTTTTTGAGAATTTTTAAGACAGACGGGATAACACACTAAGAATTTCTTGAAATCTTCACAGTAAGTGAACCGGTTGTCGATTGTTTTTGATGAGTAGTAAGTGGTATGCAAGTCGCTCAGATAGCATGCAACTCCAGTCATTCGTAGTCGTAGGCGTAAGTACGGGCACTAGATATCCCGCCGCAGTGCGGCCACGACTGTGAGTGGCGTGCGTTTGGCTTGGAGCTGTAAGCAGTCGCTGTTGGAACTTCCGGAGGGAGGAAGTGAGTTGTTGTTGTTGTTGTGATGTGGAACTGGTTACAGGAGGTACCCCAGTTGGCTCATGATGATGATGGTGTTGATGATGATGATGATGATGATGATGATCAGAGTATTGCATACAAACTGCTGACTTATCTTTGAGTGCCATGAAGCCTTTTGTTGTAAAGTTAGATCGCGTTATCAGATTGTAGTTCTTGGTATTATCCCGTTCTGGCTGCTATGTGTTTTCATTATGAAGCCTTGGGGCTTGAGGTCAGGGAGGCCGAGTGGGAAACTTTTACTTTGCGAAGGTTATGTCTTTTCCAGATGGTCCCTTGCTGCCTCACCGAGGACGGTGAGATTGTCACGATGGCCGTGTCGGAGATCATAAAATGGAACGTCATGCCGGGCCAGGCTTAGGTGTATTCGGATTGTGAAGATGGCAACACTATGTGAATTGACTACTGTCATTTGGTCACGCGGTGACGTGGCGGGAGAACCGAGGAAAGCTATTGACTTGCCAGCGACGAACGGATTCTGGATACAGCCTTCGAGCTGAGCAGACGCCTAGACAAGAACGTAGTTACTTGAAGACGGAACGCGACGTGTGAATTGTACTGTGAGATCAGATTGACGAGTAACAGGATCAGACGATTATGCGAGGCATTGGGGTGGCTGTAAGGGGTGATGGGAGGCCACTGGGCCGTCGTGCCCTATTATTTGTTGGTTGTTACTCGGATAATTGAAGACAATCAGTCCTAATCGCGTATTTAATTATAACCAGTGTAAAACCTGTGTTAAAATGAGTTTCTGACTAAAGTGATGTAAACGCTCACTGTTGTTATTATTTCCCGAACCACCACCCAACCAGTTTTATTTCCGTTATCAGAGGTGAGAAGGACCCACATGATGAGAAAATTTCGCCCACACATGTCGGAAAATAAATGAAGAATGACGGTGGTTCGGATGATATTGAAATGAATTGGTTGCAATGAGAAACGTAACGACAGTAAACGCGAGTAAATGAGAGAATAAATAAATAAATAAATAAATAAATAAATAAATAAATAAATAAATAAATAAATAAGTCATTTCGGACCTAAACCGTATTCAGTCACTGTTTTATGTAGGGAGCGAATTATGTGTAACAAACGTTAATATAGTTTGTCGGATAAATGTAAAGACATGTAAAATCTTAATAAACCCTTAAAAATCAAATAGAATAATAGTGTTGCACTTATATGGTCGTAGCGCACATATCAACTCGGAAAGGGATCGTCACCGGATCGCCTCGCCGTCAACCTAACGTAAGCAAAGTGAGTGTGAGTGTCTTCAAGGCAAGAGTGAATAGGCTTTTACTAAGTTAATGCGCTTTACCATCAATGACTACATCGCCATTTACCATCAGGTGGGATTGTAGTCAAGCATTAACTTATAATTTATAAAAAAAAAAGCACGTTACCAACCGACTAGCAGCTCCGAGTCGACTCGGCTACGGCTAGGCGACGCCGCGCTTACGGCTCGCCGGCCGCTGGTTGACGGAATGAATGACAGCAGTTCGCCGACGCAGCGGTAGCCGCGGAGCGGCGCGCGCACGAGGAAACGGAAAGTCGAAGGATAGCGTACGGTGAGACGTAAGCGCGGGTACGGCAAGTCGTCCACGCACCGTGCCGCGGTTCGTGAGCTTGTCTCGAGGCAAGGCAATTACGTTACGAATCCGATAAGTGTGCTTTACAGTAGGGAGTTTCATACAAAGAATACTGACATGCAAGAGTTGATACGTTTACGTTCCGTTTACGAGTTGATATGTGTGCTACGACCATTAGTAGTAATAGAGGATGGTGGGGCACAATGTGACATAATTAATATGTCGCATCTGCGGTGCAACAAAGTCAATAACCAAAACTGTAAAATTGAGTTAGTATGCTATTGTCTATGAAAACAAGCATTTTACGTGAAACCGTAGCAAAAACTATAAACAATTAATAATATAAATATTTTTAACCTACTACAGATAGTACTTAATCCAGTAATATGGAAATAAATGCGAAAAAAATCTCAAAAGTACTCTCCTGTAAAATAACAAAATGAACTGTTGTGACTTTGTTGCACCGAAGGTGCGATGTTATTTGCTGTAGTATTTGTATTTGTCTTATTACGTATAATATGTTTTTAAATTATCGATATTTTAACATGGAAAATCAAGGAAATTTATTAAAGCGATAGGTGAATATTACACACAACACTCTCATTTAAATAAAAAATTTACATAACATTATACATACTATAATACGATTCAAAGCAACGAATCGTCGACTCAAATAATTATCTCAACGCTGCTATAAATATTAGGTGACAATCTTTAAAGCAAATCATATTTCTATCGTTGAACACAATCTCTGTTTTATTACGGTCCTCTAAATTGCAAATCATTGGCCGCACACATTTCAATATCGGTCTCCTCTGCGCACGGCGCGCCTCACGCCGGCCACGGTCGTCAAAGGCATCATTAAAATATCTTTCGTGGCATCAAAGCATCAAATAATCTCTTATCGTTGGACGATTGGATCCGGAGATACGTTGTAAATTCATCGTTAAACGCCTATTTCAGGATAGATGGAGGTATTTTGATAGCTCGTGGGATTTCCGAATCAATGCCCCAAACGCTCAAAGGACATCTCTTTGATTGTAGGAGATTACGTCTGAATGGCCCGTGAATTTGTGGTGCTGACAGGATAATTAACGTTGAATCTCTCCTTGTATTATTTTAGAGATCGTATATTAATATTATAGATACCTAAAATATGTTTCGATATTTGATGCGTCTGTTTTAGTGTTGGAATTTATGCGTTAAGTATTGCATGTTTAGGTTTTTAAAATACTACTGTGTGCCTTAAGATGATTATTATTAAAGGAAGAAAATTCTACACAGAAATATCATTGAAGAGGCTTGGGGTATATACAGATAAGTGAAGAGAATTATTGCCAACCCTAAAGTATCAAACCTTTAATGCTGTGTGATAATAATGGTAGCCTCCGATAACGCTTAACGACTGCTATCTGGCGGACAAATAAATATGTACTAACTCCTTTACGTGCCGTTCAAAGTATATAAGCGCTCATGAAATTCTGCCATCAGGGCTTATTCATTTAACTTCCGACTGCCCTCCGTCTAGTCAATTGTTTACAGATGACACAAATAAAAAAAAATAGTATAGTAAGGAAATAAAGCTAGTAGCTGAATTGATTTAGAATAGGGTCCAGAAAAACAGATTTCATATTTCTTATCTTCATAAGACCAGCTTCGTACAACAAATCTACATGATCCAAGTTGGGATTCAGTTTTCTTGGGTCCGGTTGGTTGGATCCTTCGATTATTGATACAGCAATACAATCGGAGGCCTATTGTGAGTCAAATCCGCGGAGTGTACCGTATAAATCATTCAACTGAGCTCAATTTGTAGGCAACTAGTTTGAGAAAGTTTCTTTATATTCGGTGCGTTGTATTGTATAATATACGGACTTATCCTGGTAAATATGTAGATGCACTTATATTATTAAGAATTTGATTTATTCATTAAATTAAACTACTTAGTTCTTTAATGATATGCCAATCATCATCCATCCATCCATCAGCCCATGGAGGTCCACTGCTGGACATAGTCCTCCCCTAACTTGCGCCACTCTGACCGGTCCTGAGCCTTCTGAATCCAGCGGATGCCCGCTGTCTTCTTCAGGTCGTCGGTCCACCTGGTCGGGGGGCGTCCTGTACGCCAATCATACTAAAATAATATTATAATACGAGTATAGTTTTTACGGATGATTGTTAGTCTTTTACGCAAAAAACTATTTTCATGAACGGATTTTTATGTAGCACACAAAACGCGGGCAAAACAACAAAATCTATTATACTACAAAGCTGTAACAAAGTTATATGTAATTTGAAAATTTTTACAAGTAACAGAACTGTCGAACTCGGCACAAACTAACGAAGGTGGCTGCATTAAGCCGAGAAAATCAGTTGGTTGGTCAAAGGGGAAACTCGAATTGAATATAATTTCCCTCCACACTACTTGCGAAGATTCAGTAAGTATTTGCGAATATTTTTCCCGCGCGGCTGGAATTCATTAGGAACTTTCCATTGTGGTGATGTTGCTTCAGGAGCTGGAAAAAACGAATTGAGAACTTTCGCCTTGCATTATTCACCCCCGTTGTGATTTATCGTCGAATTATGATTCATAGTGACTTCCTTGCCAATAGCCTGTAATAACTATGTTCCTGTCTATTGAATTTATTGTTTTTCTTCTAACTGTAACAATAAATTTCAATCGTCTTGTTGCAAGTTTAACACGATATTTTAAGTTATATAGTTATCCATGTATAAAATTTGTAGAAAGATTTAAAAGGGTGGTAGGAAAGCTAATAAATAGAAGGTGTAAACTTGTGCATATTATTGTGCAGGATTAAAACGGATGATAAAAAGCCTCTGTCTAGGAAGGAGATATCAACACAAATCCAGGATAGAAAGATAGAACGCGTTATGAGTAATCGTTTACTGCATCTAAGTCAGTCAAAAAAATTGTATTAGGCTTAAGTTATTTTTCATAAGCCGTGATTGCCTTTAAGTAGAAAGGCGCAATAGTAAGATTATAGGAAAGAATTTGCATTATTTATGTTTGTGTACTTTCTGTTGGCGGTCCAAAATAAATAAATAAATAAATAAATAAATAAATAAATATGTCGGAGATCATAAAATGGAACGTCATGCCGGGCCAGGCTTAGGTGTATTCGGATTGTGAAGATGGCAACACTATGTGAATTGACTACTGTCATTTG
Source organism: Thymelicus lineola (assembly GCA_963932265.1). Lineage (NCBI taxonomy): Eukaryota > Metazoa > Arthropoda > Insecta > Lepidoptera > Hesperiidae > Thymelicus > Thymelicus lineola. The sequence continues at coordinate 18,182,518 of OZ010686.1, forward strand.
GTCACGCGGTGACGTGGCGGGAGAACCGAGGAAAGCTATTGACTTGCCAGCGACGAACGGATTCTGGATACAGCCTTCGAGCTGAGCAGACGCCTAGACAAGAACGTAGTTACTTGAAGACGGAACGCGACGTGTGAATTGTACTGTGAGATCAGATTGACGAGTAACAGGATCAGACGATTATGCGAGGCATTGGGGTGGCTGTAAGGGGTGATGGGAGGCCACTGGGCCGTCGTGCCCTATTATTTGTTGGTTGTTACTCGGATAATTGAAGACAATCAGTCCTAATCGCGTATTTAATTATAACCAGTGTAAAACCTGTGTTAAAATGAGTTTCTGACTAAAGTGATGTAAACGCTCACTGTTGTTATTATTTCCCGAACCACCACCCAACCAGTTTTATTTCCGTTATCAGAGGTGAGAAGGACCCACATGATGAGAAAATTTCGCCCACACATGTCGGAAAATAAATGAAGAATGACGGTGGTTCGGATGATATTGAAATGAATTGGTTGCAATGAGAAACGTAACGACAGTAAACGCGAGTAAATGAGAACCGTGGAATTTTACAAAGAAAATATGTGAACCTACCCCCAGATATTCGCCTCACGCAAGATGTCGATATTCGGTTCGGAATAGTGGAACAGAGTATGTTACTACGAGTATTTGAACACAGAACACGAGGACGTGTTCATTTTGTCAAAGATGGCCGAGGGAGTAATAGCAACCAAGACACCAAATCAAACCAACAAACAAAAAAAAAAAAAAATTCATAAGACGTGTCTTTGAGGGAAAAGTACTATCTTTTCATTCGGATTGCAAGAATCCGCATTTCAGGTTTTTCAGATATTTCGAATACAAAGGATCGGAAAAATGTGATTAAGGTTTGAGGTTATAAGACAGCGATTTGGTATGGCATATTTTTTCATTATTCTTAACAAGATTGGATAATTCGATAGTGTTTTTGTGTAGTAGGTATACACTGGAAGTCAAGCAGTGTAAATGATGCTGTCATCTTGAACTGTCAAAAAACACCTGACGGAATGTTCAAAGTTAAGATTTCATGAATTTGTGTTTATGTAAAAACTATTGTGCTTCGAGTAAGTTTCAGGTTTTCCTTAAAATAAGATTGATTAGAAAGAACTGGTTAGAATGGATCTTGATAATCTTTAATTATCGTCTACCTTCAGTTCAGAAAAATAACAATTAGACATTTCGTGTTTCTGTCTTTTGTTTTTTGTGTTTCAGATAAACTAAGAGACGATGACAGTTGTATGCACATGTAACCTGTGAATATCTAAACGGTGACGAGAAATTACATCAATGCGAGATAAGTAGGACTGGCGTTAACTACCTGCATTTAATTTTGTTGATACTGACGGGAGCGTATCGCGGAACCTTGTACCGTGGCTTACGATGAGCATCATCGGTGATTGTATGGCGACATGATATAACAGGTGATCTGTATTGATACTTTTGTAGCTAATTTTGATTACTGCTCACTGACAGTAATTGTTCCTTGTTGAGTTTGTGCTGATATTACGTAATGTCAACATATGACATTTGATGGTTACTTTTTGTGTACTTGACGATTTTTGGTAATGAAGGCCACAGAGAGAATTTGGTGAGCGAAGTGAGCGAAAAATAACCTTTTTATTATTTAAAAGTGACATGCAAAGACAATAATTCCTTTACTGATTTGTTGAACTGTTTTTGAGAATTTTTAAGACAGACGGGATAACACACTAAGAATTTCTTGAAATCTTCACAGTAAGTGAACCGGTTGTCGATTGTTTTTGATGAGTAGTAAGTGGTATGCAAGTCGCTCAGATAGCATGCAACTCCAGTCATTCGTAGTCGTAGGCGTAAGTACGGGCACTAGATATCCCGCCGCAGTGCGGCCACGACTGTGAGTGGCGTGCGTTTGGCTTGGAGCTGTAAGCAGTCGCTGTTGGAACTTCCGGAGGGAGGAAGTGAGTTGTTGTTGTTGTTGTGATGTGGAACTGGTTACAGGAGGTACCCCAGTTGGCTCATGATGATGATGGTGTTGATGATGATGATGATGATGATGATGATCAGAGTATTGCATACAAACTGCTGACTTATCTTTGAGTGCCATGAAGCCTTTTGTTGTAAAGTTAGATCGCGTTATCAGATTGTAGTTCTTGGTATTATCCCGTTCTGGCTGCTATGTGTTTTCATTATGAAGCCTTGGGGCTTGAGGTCAGGGAGGCCGAGTGGGAAACTTTTACTTTGCGAAGGTTATGTCTTTTCCAGATGGTCCCTTGCTGCCTCACCGAGGACGGTGAGATTGTCACGATGGCCGTGTCGGAGATCATAAAATGGAACGTCATGCCGGGCCAGGCTTAGGTGTATTCGGATTGTGAAGATGGCAACACTATGTGAATTGACTACTGTCATTTGGTCACGCGGTGACGTGGCGGGAGAACCGAGGAAAGCTATTGACTTGCCAGCGACGAACGGATTCTGGATACAGCCTTCGAGCTGAGCAGACGCCTAGACAAGAACGTAGTTACTTGAAGACGGAACGCGACGTGTGAATTGTACTGTGAGATCAGATTGACGAGTAACAGGATCAGACGATTATGCGAGGCATTGGGGTGGCTGTAAGGGGTGATGGGAGGCCACTGGGCCGTCGTGCCCTATTATTTGTTGGTTGTTACTCGGATAATTGAAGACAATCAGTCCTAATCGCGTATTTAATTATAACCAGTGTAAAACCTGTGTTAAAATGAGTTTCTGACTAAAGTGATGTAAACGCTCACTGTTGTTATTATTTCCCGAACCACCACCCAACCAGTTTTATTTCCGTTATCAGAGGTGAGAAGGACCCACATGATGAGAAAATTTCGCCCACACATGTCGGAAAATAAATGAAGAATGACGGTGGTTCGGATGATATTGAAATGAATTGGTTGCAATGAGAAACGTAACGACAGTAAACGCGAGTAAATGAGAGAATAAATAAATAAATAAATAAATAAATAAATAAATAAATAAATAAATAAATAAGTCATTTCGGACCTAAACCGTATTCAGTCACTGTTTTATGTAGGGAGCGAATTATGTGTAACAAACGTTAATATAGTTTGTCGGATAAATGTAAAGACATGTAAAATCTTAATAAACCCTTAAAAATCAAATAGAATAATAGTGTTGCACTTATATGGTCGTAGCGCACATATCAACTCGGAAAGGGATCGTCACCGGATCGCCTCGCCGTCAACCTAACGTAAGCAAAGTGAGTGTGAGTGTCTTCAAGGCAAGAGTGAATAGGCTTTTACTAAGTTAATGCGCTTTACCATCAATGACTACATCGCCATTTACCATCAGGTGGGATTGTAGTCAAGCATTAACTTATAATTTATAAAAAAAAAAGCACGTTACCAACCGACTAGCAGCTCCGAGTCGACTCGGCTACGGCTAGGCGACGCCGCGCTTACGGCTCGCCGGCCGCTGGTTGACGGAATGAATGACAGCAGTTCGCCGACGCAGCGGTAGCCGCGGAGCGGCGCGCGCACGAGGAAACGGAAAGTCGAAGGATAGCGTACGGTGAGACGTAAGCGCGGGTACGGCAAGTCGTCCACGCACCGTGCCGCGGTTCGTGAGCTTGTCTCGAGGCAAGGCAATTACGTTACGAATCCGATAAGTGTGCTTTACAGTAGGGAGTTTCATACAAAGAATACTGACATGCAAGAGTTGATACGTTTACGTTCCGTTTACGAGTTGATATGTGTGCTACGACCATTAGTAGTAATAGAGGATGGTGGGGCACAATGTGACATAATTAATATGTTGCACCTTCGGTGCAACAAAGTCAATAGCCAAAACTGTAAAATTGAGTTAGTATGCCAAATTGTCTATGAAAACAAGCACTTTACGTGAAACCGTAGCAAAAACTATAAACAATTAATAGTATAAATATTTTTAACCTACTACATATAGTAATCCAGTAATATGGAAATAAATGCGAAAAAAATCTTAAAAGTACTCTCCTGTAAAATTACAAAATGAACTGTTGTGATTTTGTTGCACCGAAGGTGCGATGTTATTTGCTGTAATATTTGTATTTGTCTTATCTGTCATATTTTGTCCCGACTTACTCTACTTCAGATCAGAGTGTGGCCCTTTGTGATTTATTGGTCTATGATATGTATACAAAACACAACAAATGATTGTACGGATGTAAAGTACGCTTTAAAGACTTTGAAACTATCCAACCGATATGCCCCAAAATGGTTTCATTTGAAAGGCAATAATGCGAAGATGGTTAAAGAGCCTCAAGTCAGTGCCGGATTTATGTTTTTTATGAGTGTAGGCCAATTTATACCAACGCAAATTGGGTGCAGATTGAGGAGAAGAGGATAAAACTTGTGTCTGAAGTCGAGACATCTCTGGAGCGGGTCTCGGAATGGGGCAGACTAAATTTAATCCAGTTCAACCCCGAGAAGACACAAGTTTGCGCGTTAACCGCTAAAAAAGCCCCATTTGCCATAGCACCACAGTTCCAGCACATTCCTCTTAACATCTCTAAAAGCATTGGGATCCTTGGTGTCGACATTTCGAATGAAGTTCAGTTTCGGGACCACTTGGTTAGTAAGGCCAAACTAGCCGCAAAGAAATTGGGAGTGCTCAATAGAGCTAAGCAGTACTTCACGCCTAAGCACAGGTTGATGCTCTATAAGGCGCTAATTCGACCACACATGTAGTACTGCTCCCACCTTTGGGCCGGAGCCCCAGTTGGCCAAGTGGATCCGTTCAACCGAATTCAACGGCGAGCTATTCGTCTTGTCGACGATCCCAAGCTTACAGACGGATTAGAATCGCTTGAGTTAAGGAGAGATGTAGGCTCTCTCTGCATATTCTACCGTCTGTATAATGGGGAATGTTCTGAAGAACTGTTTGGCTTAATACCTGCAGTTAATTTTCGTCACCGCCCATCATGTACCAGGTTCCACCAACACTACCTGGATACATGGCATTCGTCCACAGTTCGGTTCTCACGTCATTTTCTGCCTCGCACGTGTAAACTGTGGAACAAACTACCTGCATCGGTGTTCCCTCTAAGCTATGACATGGGGTCCTTCAAGAAGCGGGTCTATCGTCATTTTCGTGGCTGGCAACGCGTTGGCGACGCCCTTGGTGTAGCTAATGTCAATGGGCGGCGGTGATCACTTACCATTAGGTGACCCGTCTGCTCGTTTGCCTGCTCTAAGCATAAAAAAAAACGCCCGATGTACCTTTTTAAAATAATAATTTTCCATTCATAGTAAGGAAGGCACTGCATTAGTCAATAAGAAAGTGCGTAAAAAAGCAAGAATTACAATTTTTGCGACACTTTTTAATAGCAAAATCATCTATAATTATCATCTTCTGAAATCTGCCGCCCCTAGGACGCTGCCGTCCTTAGGCAGCGGCCTATACAGCCTATTAACAAATCCAGGAATGGCCCCAACTCAGAGTCAGTAACGGTTACTTAAATTGTTCTTTAGTGCAGAATTTGTATGATGATTCTTTACTAAGGAGTCATTTAAGTAAGCGTTACTGACTCTGAGTGGGGACGCAAGACAATGCAATGATGGCCATACACGATCAAGTATACTGGATGCAGCGTCCAGTCCGCTGCAAACTTGACAAGTATACTTGATCGTGTATGGCCATCATTGCATTTAAGTAAGCGTTACTGACTCTGAGTGGGGACGCAAGACAATGCAATGATGGCCATACACGATCAAGTATACTGGATGCAGCGTCCAGTCCGCTGCAAACTTGACAAGTATACTTGATCGTGTATGGCCATCATTGCATTTAAGTAAGCGTTACTGACTCTGAGTGGGGACGCAAGACAATGCAATGATGGCCATACACGATCAAGTATACTGGATGCAGCGTCCAGTCCGCTGCAAACTTGACAAGTATACTTGATCGCGTATGGCGTCCATTAGGATCATTTTCGATTTTCGACATTTTTCATTCAAATATTTTTTGTGTACACGCCGGGTATCCACTAGTGTTTATTAAAATTTGACCTATATCCATATTTATCCGACACACTATATTACAACCACCCTGTAGCGGCTGTAGCAAGGAGATTAAATGCGACGCCCCACGATCCTCAGACGGGACTGACGCGAGCAACGTGTTTCTGACATATGTCCCGGCCACGTGACGGGACTTGTTTGTACCGACATGAGTTACCCGTCGCTATTTCCATCAAAGTCGACCCGATATAGACCGATTATACAGGGCATCTAAACCTCAGATTATCTAACCTATTTCAACCATAGTTAACTTTTCGGCAAAATGAAAGTGAAAAATTTTAATCTCCATTAGCAACACATAATGCAAATTATGCAAAAAGAGACTCTTTTGGTTGCAACATGTCCGTCAGTGTGTCAAGTACAGAAGAAATAATAGTATATATCGACACCCGCAACGCATAAGGTTGTAACTTGAAATCCGTCTTTTTCAGAATAAGCAAAAAAGTAAAAGTTAGGTATTTGAATGCTTTTTACGAAAAAAGTATTGGCTTTGCTGAAAAATTAATATATGCATCAATTCTATAGGGGTAAATACTATAGTTTGATACGTATATATCACAAAAAATACTGTTAGAAGCTGAGATAGCATTAGTTACAACCCAAGGTTTTGGATAACTTCAGCAGCGATAAGGTTGTATCTAGCTAGTTACAACCGTCTTAGTGATGAAAGGTAGCCTACTTATAATGGAAGTAAGTTATATTCTTGAATTTTAATATTAATTATAAATCTTATATTATAAAATAAATTATCAAGATCAAATAAGTTTAATTGCTCATGCTATCAATGACGACTTCGGCACCTGGCAACATAATTATACCTCCAGGACACAGGACCAATGGAAAGATAGAAGAGCAGGAATGAATGATTCGGGAACTTGTTCTATTACCGACAGGGTAAACCAAATGACAAAAGACCAACCAAGGATGCAAAGTGGTGTCGCAAAATAGCGCCGAGATAAAAGTGGGTCCCTTCCCTTCGGAATTAGATGGCGGAATCGTCGAGGACACTTGTTGGCTAACTTTTTAGAGAGGAAATATCTGTTTATGATGAACTCCTTCTTCAGAAAGAAGCCTCAACGCAAGTGGACATGGATAAGTCCCGATGGTTCCACAAATAGTGAGATGGACTTCATTCTGGCGGACAAACGGCAGCTTAAAAACCAGAAGCCATAACCGTCTTGTAAGAGGCACATTAAATATCGTCGTGAAGCTGGAACGGTTACGCCTTATGAAGTCTGCGCTTCGCCCAACACCTGTCACCCCAGTGGATGAGTTTAATACCAGCATTTTAACCACCGTCCACGAGGTAGGATCGAATTATTGAAAGATCCAGTGGTAAATCTCTTATTGTGTCAGCATAAACTCTCGGTCTTATTATTACAAAGTGCAGGCGATGCGATTTGTGAGAACAACACAAATCATGTAAAAAATACAATTGAGTGAAACCAGGGCTCCAAAGTATTCGCCACGGATCTGTCTATTTCGCAAAGTCACCTTACGAGGTTGAAAACCAAGTCCAGCACCATGTTTTCTTCAGACGGTTGTATCTCCTCTCAAGCTCCAGCTCCCTGCGAGAAAAACTACAAACAAGCTAAACTGACCGTACACAGAAGATAGTGAAGATAGTGAATCCAACAACATCATTTAGCTGGTACGGCACGGCTGAACGGGTAAATAACAGCTTTCTAGCACTAGCATGCTGCGAACGGATGGACGGACGGACCTACGAACATGACCTTACCAAGTTCTCACAAACCTTACCAAGCTTAAACTCTGAGACAGCTGCAATTGGGGACACTGGCATAAACAGTAATCACATCAATATACTTGAATTTACTATGTCAGACATAAAGTATGGAATCAACAGATTAAAATCAAACAGCTCGACCGGACCTGATAACATACCTTCCAGTATTTTCAAATGTTTTAAAGACAATTTTTGTAAGCCGCTCTGTCACATTTTCAATTTATCTCTCAAAACCGGGATATATCCATCTCAGTGGAAAATATCACGAGTCTCTCCAATACCGAAGACATCGAATAAGTCGAATGTGGATGAATATCGACCTGTTGCTATACTATCATCTTCAGCTAAAGTGTTTGAGAGTGTTTTACACAAGCACATTTATAGGCAAGTGGACAAATATCTCTCAAATGCACAACATGGGTTCAGAGCTAACCGATCAGTTAACTCCAATCTCCTGACTCTAGTTAACTTTATATCTTCAAAGTTAGATCGGGGGCAGCAGGTGGATGTTCTCTACTTCGATTTTAAGAAGGCATTCGATAGAGTCGATAATGACGTTTTATTGGCAAAGCTCAATGCCATCGGATTTGCGCCAGGCCTTCTAAAGTTGTTAGCCAGTTATTTGCGCGATCGGCAGCAGTTTGTGAGGCTAGGTATTTACGAATCATCACCATATCACACTCGTTCGGGGGTAAGCCAAGGTTCGATTCTTGGACCATTGCTCTTCCTCATCATGGTAAACGACCTTCCGACGGTTCTTAGGCATGCAGAATGTCTTCTCTATGCAGATGACCTCAAACTTTACACTCATATTCGCTCAGACTCGGATTGCTTAGCACTCCAGGAGGATGTTCGAGCGGTGTATGAGTGGAGTATATCAAATAAAATGGAATTTAACCAATCTAAATGTTATGCTATGACCTTTGGTCGGATGCGACGTCCAATTGTATATAACTACAAATTAGATAATACTACTATGACAAGGGTAATGGCAATAAAAGACTTGGGCGTAACATTCGATCGAACCCTTAGTTTTCACGATCATATCATAACAGTCGCTAAAGAATCTTTCCAAAGGTTAGGATTCATACTAAGGAGCGCTCGTATATTCAGAACAGAACGTGTAATGCGGCTCCTATATAATGCTCTAGTCCGTTCCAAACTGGAAGCTAGTTCTTCTGTTTGGAATCCTCATGAGTCTACATACGAACTAGTATTAGAGAAAGTTTAAAAAGCGTTCCTTAGGAGTCTTTATAAACGCAACTACGGATATTACCCGTTCATGTACCCTACAGCATTCCTCCTGGATTGCCTTGGCTTCAACTCGTTGAAGACTAGGAGGGCGAACGAGCAGCTAATTACGGCCTGCAAAATCTTCCGAGGCATGATTGATGCTCCTGACCTGCTCAATGAACTGGCACGATTTTTAGTCCCGATCAACTATTACGGGCGTCGCAGACACGGTTTATTTGCTGTACCATCCAGCCGCACTGTCGCGCACGCCAACTCACCCATACCCAGGATCCTCTCGGCACTAAATAATCTCTTAAAAATGTACACAGACTTTGATCTGTTTGCCGACAATTGGAAGGAGGTCTTGACCGTATGTCTGAGGTTCTCTGAGAGTCTCTAGACTGAGTTCCAGCTCAATCTCCAGTTAGAATTTTAAGACCTTAATTTTTAAGACTACTATATAATTTATTGAAATGTGTTATTTGATTTAATTGTAATTTTTATTTAATTTTAATATAATTAATTTCATTTTAACAATTATTTAATTTTTATTATAATCTCTTAAAATATTATAATGACGTTTATGCAGTTATTGTTTTAAATGTAATTTTGACTATTTGTTTTATTTTGTTATTGGAAAATTTTCTTCTATTTAATTAAGAATGACATGTTAATTAGTGTAATTGAATTGTAAATTCGTTCTAATTAACAATAAATAAATAAATAAATAAATAAAATAAATAAAAATAAATAAATGACGAAACCACAAGGCTTCCGTTTTGACTATGAAACTCTTATAACCACAAATTTTAATTAAAACACGGAGCTCAGATGTAAATTTGTAGGTCAAATACACACAAATCGTATAAACATTAGCCGGTCGCTTAGTACAGCTAAGCCGTGACAAAGCAGTATCTTAAGTTACGGTTCCGATACGTGTATTGTAATGCCCGTCAAAAAGTTGTAAGAGATGTTACTTCCACGCTCAACAACGAACATAAGAGACGTAATTCGCTTTACGTCTAAAATATTGCTGGAACTTTTCTTCATATGGCAATTACTACCTTCTTCAACTGGCTATCTTCGAAACTACGAATGCTAGAGATATGTCGATACTACTGTCGTGTAGCTCTTTTCACGGACTATACGCCTGTGGTATAGTCGGAAATAGTTGTAACTTGAGTTACAACCTTATGCGTTGCGGGTGTCGATATAATAGTAGTAACAATAGCTCAGACACTATTAATACTAGATTTTTAACTAACTAGGTTGTCTGACTGGCAATAACTATCTGACGATAAAAAACAGCATCTTCATGCTAAGACTGAACCAAATATAGAGTCTGCTGCAAATAATTAAAGCCGTAGATACCTTATACAAGCTCATACTGGCAGTTTTCCTTCATGATAAAAGTAATAACTATAAATGATAAAATCTTAAAACCTCCGTCAGTTTTGTTTACACTAAACATAGCTAACAACCATCTCGATTACGTCAGCTTTCTAACAAAAAATCGCCTCATAATCGGTTATATAATAGACAGATAGACACGTCAAACTTGTAACACCCTCTTTTTGCGACGGGGGATAAAAAGTAACTTTATATTACGGAACATACCAAAACCACGTGCCTCATTTAAGGGGGGGGAGGGGGGTCTTTAAAACACAACGATTGGTCACAGAGGGGAGGGGGGGGTTTAGGTTTTTGTCACGTAGTCAATATTTTAGCAACCATTGCGCCACAAAGTCGTCAAATATAAGCAAAATTATTATTTTTTAATTCTGTTTTTGCAAAAAAGTATTGAAAACCGTATTTATCAATTACCACGTGAAAACTAGGGGGGAGGGGGGGGTCTTCTCATATACTACGGATGGTCACGAAGGGGGGGGGAGGGGGGTAAAAAGTTGGAAAAAATGGGTTACGTGGTTTTGGTATGTTCCCTTATAGTTGCATCATGTCCGTCCGTCTGTCAGCAGCCACAGCAGACTATTAAATACGAGCTGTAATTTGGCATGGGTATTCCATTTTTAACGGTTGTCTGACTAACATTTAACTAGAGCTGTCGCTTAATAACGATTAGACTTCTTACCTCACCATGAATCCAATCCTATTTAATTACTACTGAATAATGTGGATAATTCATTATTGTGTAATAATTATCTACTGGATGATTGGAGTTAATACTGACGATGATATCTTCGGTGATGAAAGTGGAAATGCAACTCACGCTATCGCTCCAGGTTCGCGTAGTCTCTCGATGAAGGACAGGTGCTTGGTGCGGCGGGTCTTGGGTCGGTAGTCCAGCTTGTTGGCGCATCCCTTGTTGGACTTGGTTCGCGCTTCGAAGATCACATGAGGGTGCTTCTGCTGAAACAAACCGATCCATACATTAAATGCTGTCACGTTATTTGTAACTAAAGGATTGTTTGTTAATTCGTAAAATTCATGGCAAGTCGACGTCATTATAATTATATATTATTAATAGTTCACATGTTTATAATCTCAGTAGTATACAATTACTTGGGGTTACGTTATTTTAAATACGTTATTAATATGCCGATTAATATTAAACATTATTTATTGAAATTAAATTTTATGAATTCACACTTAAAAACAATTAAGGAGATAGGATTCTTTAATAAAATTCTATCTCTCTTTCTATCATCCATTTTAAAAGTTAGTATTAAATAAATACTATACCATTTTTCCGACTCAATTTCATTGAAGTACTATTACTTCGTATAGAACAGACACCCCGAACATTGAGTCGGGTGCATTCATTGTGGCCAGGGTGGCTCACTTCATTCACTCACTCGCTTGTCACTCACCTGCGCTCATGGCGGCCGCATGTCAAATTTTTTTAGCAAAACACTGAAACAATGCCGTCGTGCGTAATAACAACGTGTCACAATCGCACGACAAAAAACAAAAAAGATAACGGTATTACTTATCATCGGTAAGAAAACAAAATATTAACTTAAATCAAATAAACGAATTTCATTAAATTATTGTGCAATGTTCCCGCCATTTTGAATGAAATTAAGTACTCTGTGGAATGAAAAAATTATGAAGCGGATTTACACACTTGGCAAGCCGTAAGCGTGTTAATGGACTAAATAGACTTGCTTAGGCTTGCCGACGCTTGTGATGTGACCAATATATTGTGATGTTGGTTTTTCGACACGAATCAATGGTAAACGATTGAAAATCGTTCAAACGCTTTGGCACGCTTTTATTTTTAATTTTGTTTTGCACGTTAAATATGCGTAGTAATTATGACAATAATGTTGCTTCCACACGTATTAAGTAGATAAGTAGTTAAGTAAATTTTAACTAAATTTTAAGTGAATAATTTTAAGTGCGTGTCCAAACGTAACAATTTAGTAAAGCTGTTAAGTAGATAAGTGCACTCAAAAATAAAGATGTAAGACCGAAAAGAACTCATAAATTCCATATTGAAATTTGTTATTAGTGAAACATTGAATGAAGTTAAAATACATACTTTGTGGTAGCCTTGGTCCAGTTGGACCAATGAAAGTGTCAAATTTTGGTGTGCATATTTACGGCGTACTTTTAATTAATTTGGAGAAAGGATTTTTTTTGTAAATAAAGCAATTCAAAATAGGACGTGTAACTTTCATAATTAATGTTGTACTAATAAAAAGGCGTCCTGATTGTTTTATTCGGAATTTGGATAATTATACTTGCAAAGGAGGTGGCCAACATGTACCCCGGAAATGGTTAAAATACTCTTATTTGTACAAGGTTTTAGTCCCTTGAAAAGACATGTTTTCCATTTATTAAAACATAACTAGAATTTTAATTTTCTTCTGAACTCCGCCATTAGTAGTCATAATAAATTAACAATAAAAATAAGTTGTATAATCTTCTACTTCCTCCATTGCTATTATAGATTAAGAGCCCAGGGCCGCCAGACATCACTTATTTTCTGACGGATGAAATGTGGACGATTGAGTAGTGTTAGTATGTACTATGATCGTATGCCTACTTGCTAGCTTGGAAAAACGGCCAATTTCCAGGTATGAGGTGATCAAGGTACAAAAAATCATTACTAAGTTCACGTATTTTCTCATGGCTGATTTTCACGTATGTTCTAGATAATATAATTAGAAATAAGTTGTCAATACTCCCAGACACATTCCGTGGGCCATTTTGCTTTACAGACACGTTGAACCTGCCAAAATAATGAGTTAAGTTCACGTATTTTCTGACGCTCCATTTTTATATATGTTCTCCAGACAACTATTTTAAAACCTTTGACAAGGGGCCAGTCATCCCCTAAATTAATTTTAATATCTCTTTGGGTGGAAGCGCGAGAGCATTATCTACGCGCATGAGACATGAGTATGGTAGTCAAAATCGGATACTGAATCGATCCCACGCTTGGATCTGTCTGTCGTCTTGTCAAAGGTTTTAAAATAGTTGCCTGGAGAACATATATAAAAATGGAGCGTCAGAAAATACGTGAACTTAACTCATTATTTTGGCAGGTTCAAGGTGTCCGTAAAGCAAAATGGCCCATGGAATGTGTCTGGGAGTATTGACAACTTATTTCTAACTATATTATCTAGAATATACGTGAAAATCAGCCATGAGAAAATACGTGAACTTAGTAATGATTTTTTGTACCTTGATCACCTCATACCTGGAAATTGGCCGTTTTTCCAAGCTAGCAAGTAGGCATACGATCATAGTACATACTAACACTACTCAATCGTCCACATTTCATCCGTCAGAAAATAAGTGATGTCTGGCGGCCCTGGGCTCTCCACCTATTACTGGAGGTTGACAATTGGCTGACATAATTGCAAATGTCTGCTATATTGACATTTGATTTTTGAGTTTGATTTCTGCAAAATAATAATTGTGTTTAATTTTTTGCCGTGAGATGCATTAATTGCGCGGTTGATATTGAGCGCATGGCGCGTCACTCAATATCTTCGCTAGCAAGAAACCTTCAATCCATATTGGTAGAATGGATCACTGCAATACAGGTATGGCATTTTTATTTACTATTAAGTAAGTAGCGCTTACAGCTAAGACTAGGTTCACGTGGCAATGTACAATATTACTATGTTTTTATTGCAATATTACTCATAGAATATCTCGCTGTTTTTACAAAAAAAAATCTCTCTTTCAAACACTTTTCCACAATTACTTATGTTTTGCAGAATGTCAAACTACAAAAGCTAAAACTCCCCGTAAAAGGAGAATCTCAAGTTCTGAAGATTTTTATTGACGAAATTATCAAAGTAGATATTGTAAGCTTTAATGTAAGGTAAAATTAAAATGTGTACATTATATTTCACAAGTGGGGCAAATGCCTATACAGATGTTGGCCATATCCTTTCCAAGTAGAAATGACATGTACCCTAGATGGTAGCGAGAGCGACCCTGCCTGTGAAGTGATTAGATTCCCGGGTTCGATTCCCGGCCGGGGCAGATATTTATGGGACAGTTAAATATTTGTACTCGGGTCATGGGTGTTATTGGGATGTGTTATATGTGTCATCTATGCCACCCGCAACACAGGTAAAAACCTACCGCGAGGGTGTGTATGTATAAGCGTATAACAAATAATCTATTTTTTTTTATGGAAATAGCCGGCAAACGAGCTGACGATCCACCTGGTGGTAAGTGGCTATCGCCGCCCATGGACATCAGCAACACCAAAGGCATCACCGATGCGTTGCCGGCCAAGAAAGAAAGAAGAAAAAGAAAGAAAGAACTGGCTCTCAAGCCCCCAGCCGGAACACGAGTCGTTTGGTGGCTGACTCATGCTAGAGGGTGGTAATTATCCAGGTGAACCCCTGGAGAAATAATAATGGTAATAATGGTATTAATTAACAATTAAAATCAATACTACTAATATAATCCCTCCGAGGGCCCTACCACCAGCGCGAGCGGGCCGGATTTAGTCGTCTTTTACGACACCCTTCCGGCGTGGGATTGGGGTTAGTATTCTAAGCCACTCCAATACGGCTGTATTTAATTTTAACAAAAAAATAACCGACTTCAAATGAAGTACATCCAATAAAAAAGAATCGTCAAAATCGGTTGGATATTGAGTTATTCGTCCATTTATCACGCACATACTTAATACAAATTTAAGACTTATATGCTTTTGACATGGATGCCATTGTCAGATCTCGATCAAATTTATGTGGGACCACACAACAAGCACCAGCTTGCGATTAAAACAAGAATCATCAAAATCGGTTCACCCAGTCCAAAGTTCTGAGGTAACAAACATTAAAAAAAACCCAGTCGAATTCTCCTAATTTTTTTGAAGTCGGTTAATAATTGGAATAGTTAGCAGCGTGTAGGTACAGACAGCAGAGCATAAAAATAAAAATTTTGAAAAACCCCCCCGTATCAGGCTACTGCAGCGCCCTCAGGTGGCCTACTGCCATAAAATATATAATTATAAGCCCGCTCTTTAGTGATACCATTTGAATGCAAAAAACTGCAATGAAATTGGCCCAGTAGTTTTCATAAAAACGGTAACATACATACATACAAACTAACAAACAAACAACCTCTAACCCCTAATGCATATACCGCCTTCGTTTCGTTCCGTCCGTCGTGGGTAAAAATTAGAATGAAAAAAGGGATAGATACCCTATAGGAATAAAATAGGGCACAATGTATGCAGTATGAGTATTGGTAGAAATTATAATACATTTTAAGAATTAAATATTAAAATAATAAAAATAAATTAAAATATTCATATAATATCTTAAATTAAAATAAATACTGCATGTCCTTTGGTTAACTAAAAGCTAATGATCAATAACGCAAAGAAGTTTACGACTTCCTCAGAACCTACTTAATTACTTAACCATTTTAGTAAATTTTAACTAAATTTTAAGTAAAAAGTGCCAAACGTGTTAAGTGATAAGCCCTGCCCACCTACTTAACAGAAAAATAGAAAAATTTCTAAATTATTTGTTTACTTGTGTACTAAATTACTTAACTACTAAAATGTCCGTTTACACGTATTAATTCACTAAAAATTAACTACTTATCTACTTAATACGTGTGACGGGACATAAGACGTATGTGTCGATTTGTGTTAAATGTTTTGTGATAAATTAGATTGCTTTTAATAAATTTTCCTTAAATTTTTACCATGTAAAAGTAATCCAAATATTATAGAAATACCGGTATTAATTAAATTGATATTTAAAGAAAATCTGGTTTGTAAAAGGTTCCAATACTTCTTATTGTCTCTTTTGTGTTGAATGTTTTGTGATAAATTGCTTTAAATAAATTTTCCTTAAATTTTTACCATGTAAAAGTAATCAAAATATTATAGAAATACCGGTATTAATTAAATTGATATTTAAAGAATTTAAAATACAAACTATTAAAATACTCAGTGTCGGCCTTACTCAAATAATAAGCCCGATAAGAATGACTAATGTACCTACTCTGTGGTAAATAATAAATAAAGTGTATTACTTTAATCAGTAAATTCAATTAAACATTAAATCAAACATTTGGAAGAGCTTGTAAAAGTTTGGAGTCGTTGACTGTTTGTCGTGGTTCGGCAAGTGTCGTATACAAAGTTACTCTATGGCAAGTGTGTAAATCGGCTTCTAGAATTTGAAAAAAGAACGCGTCATCGCGGTTTCTGGACACACATTTTGTTCGAGATGTCTGTTCTATGTCATTATACTTCAATGCTCAATTTGTATAATTTAATCAAAATAATGTGTGGGGGTTGGAACATTTTTGTATGGAACCTGGTAAAAAGTGAGCCATTTTGAAAAAAAACCTAGTTTCGGCGGCCAGTGATGAAACATGTATCAATCGATAGACTAAGTGATTACAATCAAAAAGTATTCAGTGATGAAATGTCGTAAGTGACATACTTTCTGAGATATTGGAATTCAAAAATAAAATTCTATAGTTAGAACTCATTGTCAGATACGAAATCTCATCACTTTTTGATCGTAATCACTTACTCCGTCGATTGACACATGTTTTATCACTGGCTGACGAAACGAAGTTTTTTCAAAATGGCGATACTTTTAGGTATGCCAACTTGGTTCAATCCCATACCAGCTGGTTTTCTTAAAAATATGACATACTATGACTCAAAAGATGGTGGCTATCGCCGTGAAAAATGGCGCCAATTTACCGCAAACACGGCTAAATTGGACGTTTCCCGCGCACCACCGCGCCGGCACCGGTGGACATTTCGCGCCTTTATTTTAGATAACTAAAATGTTATTTTTACCTTTATAGGCTAATATATTCCCTAATATTCTGTAAAGCGTGTAAAAAAATTCTTAAAAATTTGAATCTGACAACAATTTTTTTTTTAATTTCTATTAAAAATCTTTATTCTATTTTTTTTGATTAAAGTAGGTAAACGGTAAGTAGGTTAAACTATCTATGCAAGACATCCTCTGGACTTGATTACTTTATACTCCACTACTATTACGCCAGGAGAACGGAAACTTAATATACATTTTCCCATTTACACACAACTCCCACTTAAAACTCAAAGCAAGCTTTCAACTATCTGTGGAGAACTTCACAAGAGTACGTACGATATGTATCTAAGTAACAGCTTAAAACGCACTCAGGTAACGTGGTAGGGGTACAACTTTGTCCGTGACTTTGTTGTCTATACTCACAGACTTAGAAAAAGAACAGACGGAACGTCAACATTGAAGTATAATGCCATAGAACAGACATCTTGAACAAAATGTGTGTCCCGCCCGGGAGGTTCGATTTTTAAAATTGAGCCCCCGTTCTCCTTTCAAAATCGAACGAATTCATTGAAGATTGAAGCCACGTGGCGCTAATGCATTGGGACATACATGGTGTTCGCGGTGTCGGTTCCATACGCTAGTAATAATAATACTTCAATGAACGTCAACAACAAATTCAGTGAGACACCCATAGTAATGCCAACTCCTCTATTCGTACAAGTATCACACGCACACGTTGACACCATGCTGTTATTAATCGGCCGCCATTACCGCGTCGGATTGGTCGGACCGCACTAAAAATTACGCACACATGGTAAGCGGGCGGCGTCACTCTCGAAAAGACAAGGTGACGTCCGGGGTTATTTTCACGTCCATGTCTATACTATAATAAAACTCAAAGGGCAAATTTTCTGGAAATTGAATATATTTTTTTTAATTCGATTAGGAGGCACTTCAATAACGTGTTGGAGTTGGAGCACAAAAATACGAGTACCTATTGTCTGTCTGTCTGTTTGTCTGTCCGGGCATCACATGAAACCCTTGAATATCGATGAAAATTGGTGAAATTATTACTAATGCTATGGATAAGGATCATATTATAAGAAACTTTTTATCCCGGAAAATTAAAAGGTTTCCCTGGGAAACGGGATGAAAGTTTGTATGGAATATTTTTAAAACATCAACCGATTTGCTTCGTTGCCACAAATGTTCTTTGCTTAAAGTAATGGAATAAATATTTTTCAATCACTTTTTTGCAGTTATTGTCAACATCCCTATTGTTAGTCTGCTAGATAATAAATAACGCTGTCTCTAATATTATGACGGAATGGTAATTAAATCATCTTGTTAATGAGAGCATTATACTGTAAGCATCATGTGCAATAGTTCAAAATATAATTCAAATATTATATTCGGTAATATATTTATGCCGCTGCTCCTCAGACGCTTTCCATTACAATGAGAAACAAAATGTATCGCGATCATAACGGTTGTACGCGCGGCCTCCGCTTACTCAAATGTCTTGGAAAACGACCACAATGCGTCCATTGTAGCAACCCGAAAACCACCTTATTACTCAGAAATAAAACCGCTATCAACCGCAACCTCGACACTGCAATATTGCCAAGCCTTTTCATACAAAGTATAATGCTACTTCTTAATAAATTGCTCCTAGGTGTTGCATGCAATGTTAGTTACGCTGACATATTAGAGCTTTCAGCTTTATAGCAATGAAAATACAGCGGAAAATTGCTTATTAGCAGGCGAGGACAAAGGAATTTTGCGTTTGAAAGGACGCCTCAGTATGCCACTGTGTTGTGCCTTTGTAGTTACAAGTTTTTTGATTCATTTACATTTTTGTACGTTTGTAGTTTTTGTGAAAAATGTGATACATGTTTTTGTGTTATGAAACGTGGACGAGGCCAGCTTATAATTTAAGTTGAATTATACTATCATATTGCTTTGAATTTGTAAAACTTATTCAGTATAACGTACAAACAAAATATTGTTAGCGTGAGAAACTCAAGTACACACACAACTCCATCATGGATTTTTAAAACATAATACACTTCATACCGGATTTAGATGTTTATACAATCCTCCGTACTTTGGAGGGCTCGAGAAGTCGTCGTTGTCATGTCAGAGGAATTGAGCGACATGAATACTTCCGAAGCTTGGGTTGGTTACTAACCCTAGAAGGGTTAATCTGATCATTAAAGCCATGGTTTTATAACGCTACTGACCACTGAATCGATGCAGTACTCCAAATTATACAAAAAAATTTTCAGCAACTGGGTCATACTCGTATTATTTTATGACAGGCCAATTTATGTTTTAAAGTAATTGGGTGTAGGTACACATATCCGGAAACGCTGGAACTCATTATCCGTGGACCGTAACGGGTCCGGTGCGGCGATCCTACACTTGTATTATTGGTGGCTTGGCCACAACTCTGGGGACATGTACTCAAAATGGGCCGCTTATTGGGTCAACGTTTGATGAACTTCCTGACAAATGTTCGAAGGATACCCCACTTAATTAAAGACGTTGGTTTATAGTATCTCTTGGGATATTACATTATTTTAAGGCAAGAATAAAAACCCTATCAACTACTCTCATCGGATACAATAACAATTATAAAACAGTTATGTCTAAAATGCAAAGGGATGCGATAAATCATGTATCATATACCATACTTTTTCGAAAAATGAATCGTTCATAATCTGACGCTGAATGTATCAATGAATGTTAGGATTACACTTTGTTTTTTAAATTACAACATTTTTCATTATGTAAGGTAGGGCTTTACCTACTTATAGGTAATCGAATCGAATCAAACGAGATGTCACAAAGAAGTTTTGTTTAATTTCCGCTAGAGGCGCTCTAGGCAAGGCAGTGATGGCAACGCCTTTGTAAAATACTCAAACATTGTTCATCTGAATATTAAAATAATTAACCAGTATCTGTTTTGCAATCAACTCCTATAAGCACACAATATTGAGTAATTTCCTAGCGCTAGAATTGTCTTGTATAAACTCTGAAATTAATTATCTTTCGGCGAAGGAAAACATTGAGAGGCAATTTAAAAGGCATAATATTGCTGTATATGATATTAAATTAATGTTGTTTTGTTTGTTTATTTTAAAATATATCCCGATAGTTGAAACGGACAGAAAGAATTCGAATAAACACATGTAGTTGGTCTCTCCAATAGCATAATGAAAAGATTATTTCAGTGATCACGTTAGCATAAATATCATTTTAAATTTAAAGCATTGAAAAACATACGAAACATTCATATTTTTATACATTTAAAAAATTTTTTTACGTTGGGAAAATATTAATCACTTGCGTGTCGTCTCATCTCAATTTTTCGTACGAAGCCAGCTTGTCTGTACTCCGGTGGTCAGATATTTACATAAAATGCGAACTTACACGCAAACAAGTTAAAAAAAATGTTTTCAATATACAAATTAATCGTAAACATGACATTTGCGTGTATATTCCAACCGTACACGCGACCAGCGTTCAATCTAAGGCTATCAATAGTACAAAACTACGCAATTCAAAGCACTACAAAGGCAATTTGTCTCGAGGCAGTGTCCCAACAAACTCCAACAACTGAGAAAAACGTCTAAGAAAATGAACGGAAAAATATTGATGGCCAGGTAGGGCCATTTCGCCGGGGCTTATAAATAAGGTCCAGGTGCGTCCGAGGCGAATGCAGCCACTTTCATGTAAGTTATACCACTGTTAGCAGGCATTGGGTTGTGGTCAGAACGATAGTGTTTCAGTCTTGAGCTAAATTATGTTTTTACGAGCTTTACGAGCCTACTTTATATTAGTTTATACGAGCTTCTGACTTAAAGACATAACAAAGTAATATGTTGGTTGTTGCCTGAAAGGCTGTCGAAAATGCCCAATGATTAGTAGTCATCATCGCATAAGGACATGAGCAACATGTAAAGTCGATTCAACGCCGCTCCTGAATGAGAACCCCTGAATTTCCTGATTAATAAAATAAAACAAATCCTAACAAGCAATGAACAATTAAATAAGGCTGATAAGGATATGAGAGCATGATTTTTTTTGGAACGAAGTTCCTTATCGCGCGTTGTGAAAGGGGGCTAGACGGAAAATTAAGACACTTTTTGATTCTTACGAATGACGACACTTTTTTGAAGTGATTCAGAGAGTTTTACAGAGATGGCGCTGTATAACAAAACAATACTTAAATCGAAAGGAACTTCGTTCCAACCGGGTGTCCCTTGACACCTCTCATGTTTTTTTTAGAATAAATAATGCGATAAAACCGGTATCGCTTCAATCTCAGGCCGTGACCTAAACTAGTTTCTCCAGAACGCTGTCTTATCCATCTTTCGCGGAACAATCGAATATAAATCGCGGGGCTTTTAGAGTGCACTCGATTTGCGCGGCTCTTGTTTATTTATTAACAAAAGGGATATCGATGGCGGTGTTTGTGTGACAGATGGCGCGCCCGACGGTCGCGTGTGAATTCTAAAGTAATCCTTGTTTTACGAAGTCGTTTTTGGGTTCCCTGTAACTGTTGAAAATTGCGCTACACACATTAGCCCAACCCTAATTCGTGTCATATTAATAATAAACCCTGATTTCCTGTGTCGTGAGTGCCATGGACAACATATAAAGACAAGAACACACACCCAGACCGAGAACAGAAATTCAAAGTCATCATTCAAATTTCCACTTCGCTGGGAATCGAACCCAGGACCCTTGTCACGGTGATCCGGCTTGGTAACCTGATGTGATGTGTTTGTTCCTTTGTTACACTTGATTTTCTGCGAATGTAAATTATAGGTGGTCGGAACAAGTCGACATTTGATACATAGCTAATGATTTAATACATGATGATACATGAGTTTAATTATACCGTCTAGAAAGGTAATTGAATTCTAAACACTAATCTTATCTGATTGTAATAATGGGGAAAGGAGAACACGGAAGGTAAAATGAATTTGTAAGGTGCGTTATTTGACTTATTAAACGACGATTTGAATTTTTAAAAGAAAATTAAAAAACTCCTTGTTTCCAAAATTACCGAGCCGAGAATTTTTCAAATTCTACTGAAAACTTGTAAAAAACGTATTCAAAATTTTATCTTTAAAGCCTAACATAATTTGTAGCACAGAACCCTACCCCAACTGAGTCCTACTATTTGACGGAGGTTTATTTATTTTTAATCCCTTTACCAAACCTACGCTCAGTCTTTCGGAGCGTAAATTAATTTAGCGTGTCCCGTAAGAAAGCCTTAAATTCCCTTTTTTCCACCTTGTTGGTAACCAGCGTACGCTGAACCGTCCCGTCTGTTTGTCACTGTCACGATGACGGATCGCGATCGTTCGATCGGGACACCCCGGGACCAGTCGTGCCCTCGGGTGAACCCTAAAAAATTAAAGGTGATTTCCAACGTGATTTAAGATTCCAATCGTAATTCCAGTGCGACGAAAAAAACAATTCAATTGATGAAAATAACCCTTTACGCTTTTTGGCCACACACGATCAAGTGTAGTGTCAAGTTTGCAACTTGATGCGACATCCAGTTTGCATGAGATAGCTATATGGCCAGATAGCCATACCGTAGCCATACACCGTCAAGTTTACTGGATGCCGCCTAACATATTACTATGAAAATCTCCGTATGTAGGTACTTCTTTTTAAAATCAATGCATCTAGGTACAGTCGGCCGCAAAAGTCGCTTAACAGAATAAAAAGTGCAAAATAACTGACACCCAACGAAACGAACCATAAGTCTTTGTCGTGACACGGACGCAAATTAAACTTAACTTACAAACGTATAATAAGCATAACATAAATGTTTCATATTGAACATAATTTGTTAATCTACTTTTGTTCGGATAACTCCTGAATAAATAAATTTAGATGTAGTATATAATAAAGCGCCCTAGACACATTAAGCCGTTATTCTATGCCCCTCAAGCAAGAACCAATTATGCACATAACTCTGCTCTTTCCCGGATTGTCAACACATATAACAATCAGTACTCAAATTTAGACCTTTTTAACTTTAGTAAAACGTCACAAAAAAATGAAATTAAAAAGATGCACTCTTCGTAGTAAATATTACGCTTAGGTACATAACCATATCCATACAAGCGCATGAACACATAGGTACACATATATGCACGCACGCACACACACACACACACACACACGCACGCGCACACACACACACACACACACACACAGTAAACAACCGTTCTTAGGATAAGTAAAATTACTATGTAAAATAGCTCTTAATAATTATCTAAGTTACTACCTGTGTAATCCATTTTTGGCCTTACTTTGTATATTTATAATTGTATCGACTATTGCACCTGTAACGCTGTTGGATTGCCTAATAAACGATAAAATAAAATAAATAAATAATTATTAACATTTTTTACAACATTATGACGTCACACAAAATGTCATGTAAACCAGGTGACAAATGGCGAATATCAACAGCAAGCACAGTACAGTTTATCTGCGAGATATATCGCTGCATTTATCGCCGTTCCCAAAGTGATTTTGAATGGCGCCAATCATTCTTACAAGGGGTTTTCTTGAGAGGCTTCGAGGAAGGGGTGAATTAGAGCGGATTTCAAGAAAGAAAGAAAGAAAGAAAGAAAGAAAGAAAGAAAAACATTTATTTCGCACATGGCACTGCAACAGATACAAAAATCTTCTTGAGTAAATTTACGTTTTAAATATTAAGTTTTTTTATACACACTTGACTAATTATTTACTGCAATGGCAATTGTAAATTAAAACAAATCAATAAATTAATCAAACCTATTATCCTCCAACCCAATTAATAGTATCAGGTAATATCAATTAATAGTACATTGGTTGCGAAATTACCTGCAGAAAGGATCCTCGGGCGGTGCAGACTTTTACTGGTATAGGTGTTATAGGTACTGGTATACTTATAGGTATTTGTGACTGTCTATTAATGTAATTACTTGTAATAGAGGATCAATTTAATTTTATAATAATATATATACAGCACAGGGCTCTGTGGAGGTACTCATTCGTATGTTCAGATCATCTCTGCAAACCATGTATCAAGATTACTTCAGTACTATGAACATGGATCTCTCTCTGTGGGCGTAGTTATATGTCAGGACTGCCAGGATACTAAATAAAATACACAATTCGACAGGAACAAGGATACTGTTCTTTTATTGCCTGATAATACCCGATTGTATCAATTCAACGTTTTTTAGTTGTTCCTTTGATTCACGATCAGATCAATCTGTCTGTCTTTTTGACAGTTCCCTTTTTCTTAATTTTTATAGGTTATTACGAACTTATTTTAGACTGCACCGATATATATAACATTTTTTTACTTAAATCAGGACCAGTAAACGATTGTTACGATAAAATCTATCACTATCGCCACTAAATGAGATCCCCAAAATCGCACCAGTATAAAACTATTAAACCGTTTTAACGCCAATTAGCAAAGCTAGTTCGGGGCGAATCCGAGTGAATTTTTAAGCGAGCCAATGGCATGTCAAACAATGCCGTCTATTTTCCCGTGTATTAAGTATTCAGTTTGCTCTTGGTCCACCGCGTTCCACCTGCAGGGTACAGGATGAAGGGTGCAAAGATCAGAGTGCAGGGAGTAGGGAGCTGGTATCCGAACTGACCCTCCCAAACTTTACACAATCTGATTTGCATCACTACGTTTGATTGGTATATTTTAAACACTGCATTCAACGATTTGTTGACCCGAGGTATATTTCCTAGATAAATAAATTTCGGTATTTAAAAAATATGTAATAATATTTTTTTTCTGATATTAGGAAACCTCTGAACATCTTATTCATTTATAACGCACAGGGAACTTAACCACGATCTAATTTTTCAATCTTACCTACGTCTAGTCCAGTCTTTGCTGAAAAAAACCGAAGTAAATTAATTGCACTTTTGCATTAAGAAAATTACATATTATTGTTTTAAATTACGAGTTAATCATCATAGCAAAAATGCAACGATACTACTGCTGTATTGGTATAATAATTTTATGACTCCATAAGCAAGTTGATAGTGATCGCCAAAACGGGTACCCGTTACAAAAATTTATGTGACAATAATGTTTGTTTCCTAGCCTTTGTAGGAGTTGCTGGGCTGCCAAACAATATTAGAGATTTACGATGTATTAACTAGATTTACAGTGCATTAGATATTCAGTGCGCCTCGCTCGCTGGCCTTACGTTTCAAAACTTTGCTCGATCTAATTTGCATTGGTACAAGTTGATGGAGATCTTCCAAACGGTGCACTCAGCTACGAATCTATAACTACGAATCTATAACTAGGGATTTACTTGAACTAATGTTTTAACCCGTTGTTCTATTAGATTATAGGTTCATATTAGTTTCTAGGTTAAGATAATAACATGATCTATAAGAGCATTAGTGGCTCTGCATGTAAAGTTCCAAGGTTTAATTCCCGAGTGGCACAGTGATGGATCCATTTAT
Source organism: Thymelicus lineola (assembly GCA_963932265.1). Classification (NCBI taxonomy): domain Eukaryota; kingdom Metazoa; phylum Arthropoda; class Insecta; order Lepidoptera; family Hesperiidae; genus Thymelicus; species Thymelicus lineola. The sequence continues at coordinate 18,208,329 of OZ010686.1, forward strand.
TTATAATCTCAGTGACAAAGTATGGGAAATTAGGGGAGGCCTATGTCCAGCAGTGGACCTCCAAAGGCTGATGGATGGATGATGATGACAAAGTATGAAACGTTAATCATCTTACTTTGTGTCTCAATCTTTTTATTTTTAACTTATTTCCTTCCGAGTTTACTTAAAATATATTTTTAATTTCCTAATAATATTAGCATATTTATCATCTCCATTTTTTCCACCATTCTTATCAGCAAAATTTCGTTGCATTGAATCGCTTGATAACAAATAAAACATCAGTTACAAATATTTCAAGTCTGTTATGCAAATGAGCCGTTGGCTCATCCGCCCACCTCAAGTTTCGTGACTCCTCCACCAGAGGGCGACTGCATAAATATTCTAGAAATATGGCGCCCTTTACACCGCTGATAAAGAGGCCGTAAATTAGCCAAACGAGCCAAATTATAAATCGCTTACCGCCTCGGCTCACTTCACTTGTTTTTATAAAGAAACATCTTTAGTCGAGGGGCTTTTACGGAGCGCTTAGAGAAAAAGTTGTGGAAGAGACTTTTTCTAAGTGGCTAATAGGTCGTCTGTTTACAGGACGGTACACTGAACAAAGTACAGCTACCGTCGCTTCTCCTTGTTTCGAATTAGGACAAAAACTACGATATTTTCTGCGCTACGTTAAAATTTTAGTTTGCTATTATTTATTACTTAATATTTTAGGTAAATGTTTGCCTAGTAGTCGAGGACATTTTATCTATATTTTCATGTTTTTATGTATCACTAAAGACCACACTATAGCTACGACATAAAAATAAGGTTGACAAATAGAGCAGAAAATGATTCCAAATCTTGATCTTATCTTATGTCTTGCCTGTTTATAAGTTTGATAAATTAAAACTACAAAATACGGCAAGCCGCCATGATGTCTTGAACGCCGATCAGATATACATATACAGATACCGATATACGTTATAATTACAATAAATTTCCCAACAATATAGAACCGTATTTCAAAACCTGTAATCATGCCCATTGCATAAATACATTACATGCATAGAATTATTTTATATTACATAGTAATATAGTAAAATAGGTATACCGTATAATACCACTTTATTATTACTATAGATAAGTTATAAAGTTAGTACTGTACTTTGAAGTAGTCCACGAGAACTACTGCCGACAAACTGGCTCTCAGTTTGGCAGACTTAAAAAAATTGTAAAGTACATACATAAGTTGAATAAATAAATAAAAAAAAAAAAAAAAAAAATCAATCACAATAAATAAAATATCATTAATTTAAAATGTTAAAAATTGTACTCACAGTCACGTGACCTCAAACGCCATTTTAAGAATATGACGTCATTGAAAGTATTTTGTATGCAAATTCAACTAACTTCAGCAGACAGATAGTATTGAATAACGGATTGTGACGTCACATGACGTTTTTGGTGGGAAATTTGATAATGATTTTTATTTGTTAATTTTTTGTTTTTAAATTGAAGATTATTATTTTTATAATATTTTTTCGTGAATATTAAGGTCCTATCTATAAAATTAAATTGAATCCTAAAATTAGTCAACATCCCTATTACATCGGAACTGTTTTTAAAATATTAAAATTTTCCGGCAACACTTCTTTGTACGAAGTACTTATAAATTTTACTTGTACTAGGAGCAAATAAAATGAACGTGGTGCAGAGAATTTCGTAGCACGTAAAACACATAGTTAATATTTTTATAATAGAGGTTGTTCACACAATTGGAGTAGAAATTTACCAAAATCTTTTTTAGATCACATCTTGGTTAGGTAAATGTTCATGTGCAAGATTGTAATACTTTTCAAATCTACACCAATTTTTTTATCAAACAGAGGAAAAATATGGATAGTATTTTCCATATTCCTTGAATATTTTTTGTAAGTTATATTGTATTTAATGAACCATTACGTAATTAGAGAGTAATAAATCAAAAATATGTACAATGTGCTTATTTATACACTTTTTCGAGTTTAATTACAAAAATATAAATCCCAAGTAGGGTCCAACTCGCAGGCCGAAAATAACCGCCTTCGGTATAAGATCTAATAAGATAACGAAGATTAACGGTCGCCGTTTAAATTCTGAAGCGGGGACTGTGGGCCATAGATCACGTTCGAGAGAATATTTGAGGGCAAAAGAGGGGAGGGGAAGGGAGGTTCGGATTGGAAAAGTGTCAAAGTTAGGCGTTAACGTGGCAAGTAGGCAGTTTGTCCCAATATTTGATTTGTAAGACAAAACTTGGCGACTTTTATGCTACAGTTTATAGTAATAGGCATTGCTTTGTGGAAATCCATTATTATTAAGTTAGTATTAGTCTACGTTGCAACAATCCTCGATTGACAAGACCTTAAGTCATGTCTGAAGTCATAGCACCTCCCTCCCTCCCACAGCGGAATATAAGTACCAACCAATGACATTATATGTATAAAAAGAGGTACCAACATACAAAACATACATTTGGTGCAACGCCTATTTTGCCCCAAAACGTATCATCATCGCATCATCAGGCTAAGTTATCTCTACGATGGTTTGTCGCAAAGTAACCTAAGCTGGATGGAAAGACATTAAAATAGCGATAATGAACTAATTTAAATAAATATCTGTTTAAATAACATACCAGTCTGTCTATTGGCTGAGCCATTACATTACTCAGAACAGCACTAACGAAGAGAAATATTTATGAGCTGACAAACATTGGCCAAATATTAGCACCAAAATTATTTTCCACGTAGCCAATCCAAACTTTATCCGGCTCGTTCAGAAGTTATAAATCACAGTTCAGTTAAAGTTGTGCACTTTACCAAATGACGTTCAGGAACCACTGAGCTTTGACCTTTCTCATAAATGCCAGGATTTGTGGTTGCATTTCTGCAATTCACGTTGAGTGCTAGAACTAATATTACTGGTGCTTTTTACGCTGAGCCAGCTAGCGGCTTTAGATAGATTTAATGACTAGTGTGTCTAACCAATAGCGAACGATCATGTTACAACAGATGTTATCTTACATTGCCAAATAAGATATCCTGTAGCTTTTGATCGTATGTGAAAAGCCAGATTAGCTAAACATATCAATTCCTTCAAGATTAATTGATTGTCTTCGAATTATGATCCAATATGCGCCATGATTGATTAGGAAATAATGCAATCCCTTTTAATTACAAGGTTTTATAAATAGGAAAAGGAATTCGGTAAAGGAATAGTCTCATTACAAAACTACCAATTAGTTACTTGGCGTTACCTGAAATTGGGTACAGATCCAGAATTCCATTGTCCTAGTGATAGCGATAGCGACCTTTGACTTTCCTTTGACAAGAAAATAGTAAAGGGATCGTCTAATGTAGATGGGATTTAGGGCGGCATTCGTAACGGCTCAGTCGGAGCTTTACTAAAATTTTTACTAATATTGGGTTGTGTGCAATTTCAATAATTTACCCTCTTAATCACAAAAACAAACAGGCTTACATAGTGTTTTGTTTCTTTCACTCTTATAAAAACTATAAAGATAAAAAACATTATAACAGTGCAATAGCTAAAATAGGTAAATGTTTACTAATAAGGCCGCTGGAATCACCGTGAAATTATTTAGGTAGATTGTAGTACCTACTTGAAGTATGTAAATTATTTTAAAATATTCGAACTATTGTAATAAAGAAATCTATTACTAGTTCGAATGTAATGACTCTGTTAATACGATTTTTTTAAATGCTTGATAAAAGTTACTATCATTTGTTGCGAGGGCAGATTTTGCTTGTAGTTATGTTTTTTGAAACGATACGATGACGTGATCTATGTAGGTGCTACATGCCTACTACAAAGTATCTTCAGTCTTTCACTGTATCAGCAGTACGCTTGTAGAACTCCTTACACCCCACATACGTAAATCACAAAATATTAATACATTTAAAGCGTTAGTGATAAACCATTATTTAGCTATTTAAACCTTTTCAATACTCAATACTTTATTGCATAAATATGTAGTAAAATGATACATAACATGCTACACGAATAACTCTAAAAGGGTGTTGCTTTTCCCTTTATCTTCCTTATACATACCTACCGTACATACATACAGTTTCCACATGTAACCCCCTTTTCTCCTCGCTCTTTTTCTTTTGTCTTCTTATGTCTATCACTGCTATGGTATAGGTCCTGTATGTAATTTTTATTTATTTATTTTTTGTTGTGTTTATTGACTTTGTACATCGATACCGTTATTATAATATTATTACATGTATACAATACATTCTTTTGATGGGTTGTCTGGAAGAAATCGCTATGAAGCGATAAGGCTGCCTGTTACTTTGTACATTTTTTGTGGTGTAGAAACAATAAAGAGTTTATCTATCTATCTACCTATCTATAAAGTATAAATAATATTTTGCATTAAATTGTAATTTGAGTAGCAGCAGGGCGCCATGGGATGCCGGGAGCTGGCAGGGGTTACCGAGAGAAGTGGGGTGTTGCCAAGATACACGCGCCCGTCAGAGGACGCGCTGTAATCTCATTGCTCTCATGTGCTATTAGCTAGGATATATGTATATTAAAATGAATGTGACTAATAATAACATTAATTTTAGTTAACGTCAAATGATTTATTTCGTCATAGGAATAAGCGGGTTACTTAACGAAAGCCAAAATTTACAAAACAATAACGACATAATTATATTATAGAACATAATTATTACCTAATACATTCAAATTAATTACATACATTTTAATCATTTTATTACGTTACATCTATACGTATATTACCGTAAAATTAATTACTGATTGAAAAATGAGTAGCTAATCTTATGACATACCTAATGTCTCGGTAGACAATAAATAACTTATCGGCTTTATGAATAAAATACAATATACTTAGCATGTAAGCTAGGGTAGGCCGGGAGAAAAAAAAGCAAAAGATTAATTTTAAAGTCTCCACACACTATAAAATGTCCTTAAAGGATTATTTGCTGTGTTTGCCTTAAAAGGTCAAACACATAGTAATTAAAAATAGTTATAAGCTTGATTTGTATGTTCAGTGTTGTAACAGTGGTTACAGACCTAAATAAATAAATTATTTCTTTCAGATATTGAATTTAGTACCTACTTGTTCTACAATTGATTCAAATTGTTCGTAGTATGCACTAGGGATGGGGATGCATTAGTGCCAGTATTTATAGACATAAATACTGGCAATAATACTTATTATCACTTATCATCATTAAATCATAATTATCATCATCACATCATAAACTAATTGATCGATGTGTGTACCTACATTAGCTGGACATACACCTTTGACGAATTAAATTACATTCGAATTTCAACTGCAGAGCTTTCTCTAGTACCCTATTAAACGGATAAGTAACATGGTTGTACTTATGTGCATTGTGCAACCAACAATGCTTTAAATAGCCCGTTTCTCCCTTGTGGCTTGTAAATTAGTTTTGTTCAGACCGCTATCGACTTCGCTGGACCAACTACATAACTAACTATACCTACCAATGAAGTGCTTGTACTGGTAGATGTTGTAAATGTAAATTAATTGCAGTGAACGGTTTTGTGAACAACATTTGATTGTTATTTAAAAAAAGCGTAACTTTTTTGTTTATTAACTTATTTATTAAGATATGTGCGTGTCGTTAAAAATACATTTTACCGCTAATATCAATAATCACCGAATTCACGTCAGTTTTGTTATGATTCAATCAAAATAATGTTTTCAAGAACAATATCGCAGAAAACCATATTAAAACAGTCTACATATTTTAAAACAACCAGGACCGACGGCTTTACGTGCCCTCCGAAGCAAGGAAACGTTCAAGAATTTTTATCACTAGCGGTCACCCATCCAACTACTGACCGCGCTCGCTGTTACTTAACTTTGTCGATCACTTAGGATCGACGTAAGCCGACGGGCTATGAGCACGCAAGCCGCCGGGCTATGATAGCAGCTAACAACCATCTAAAATTCTTGTAAATTGTGATTCTTGCTGTGCATCTTCTAAAAAACGTATCTTACAGTAGCTCTAATAACGATCTAAAATTCCCGTAAAACATGATTCTAGTACGGGCATAATGAAATTGCGGTTAACTCTAAAACCCTTAAACTTCGAAGCCTAACGACGTGACATGGGATCTGACGCGCACCCGTGACACGTCGTCGTCTTCCTCAACGTGACACGCGTCATACATGTCATGTCACGTCAAGTACGCTTCTGAAGCCACGAACGCAGTATGAATGGCTATTCAGATCAACTATAGACATTTCAGATCGCATCTTACTTTTCAGATGAATGCAAGTTATGCGTCAGTTTAAGAACTATCCTCAGCAATAAATAGTATATGCGCTACCAATGCTTCCTTTAACCAAAAAAATATGATTAAAATAATGTTTTGTGTAAGACTTGGGATCCCCACTCAACCCCCGCTTTAGTGCATTCTGTGTATATGGAGTCTATAAAGCTTCAGAATCCCATAAAGTTATCCTCAGGTACTTCCCAATTACATTTATCATATCATTTTCAAATCAATAAATCTTATCTACAAACCATCATGAAGAAGCGATATTAAAAAGGATGTACAAGTTGCGGACCTCTCTCCAATAATAACACGATAAATTACCCTGTCCACGCGTGACTTACGGCCGACCGAGCTCTAACAAATTATTATCGTGTTATTTTTTACCTAGTGGACATTAATTCACCGCCGTACTAGATATTTCTCTTTTATTGGACTCGCAAGGGTTTATTCATTTGGCCGGTATCTTTTTATGTTCTGTTTTTTTATTATTTTATACACGAGTTTATTATTTTATGTTTAAGTAAATACTGGAAATGTAACACTATTATACTGAAATGTACCAGTTTACCTTTTTCTTTAATAATAGAAAAACAGTAAAACCTAGGCTGTATGAATAATTAAAACTAAATGTATCACCATAACACATTAACTCTATTGTATGCTGCGGGTTTCTTTTACCAAGGCAGAATGCTTGGAGTATATTTTACGAAGTTGTCTGGTTGGAAGTAATCGGTTAATCCAAGAAGTTCGAATGTAATTTTATAGAATTTGATATAAATTGCACAATCGATAACCATATCAACTGGTAGTTTCATTTATCCCTTTCTAAGTACTTAATAATAATTATTAATCTAACCGATATGCACACAGGAGTTGGTAACTACACGTACTATTAGGAACTATCTGTGGAAACTTGTAATTGGCTTTCAGGTAACTACTCATTATTTTTTCTTTCTGTATTTAGCCGTAAGTTTCCTGTAATAATAAATAAATAAATATATTCAACGGTTCTTGTAAAGAGTACGACATCACATCACAGCACTCAATGTAGCATGAAGGCCTTATTTAAGAGTAGATATTGGGAAAATCTTTTTCATTACTTCATTGGTAGTCGTTAATATATTTATGAGAACTTTCAAGTCATCGCACAAAACCTGCCTCTAACAAGACGTAAACAAATCATCCACATCGCGTATTATTCAAAGAGCACCACACAAGCAATATGCAAATTGCCCCACTCTGTACTTGGAAGGGTTGAGCGCTCGTAAAGAATTCAAAATATGAATTAGATAGGGGATGTTCCTTCAGTTAGCTACGGATAGGGGTTGTAATATTCTTTAATCGGGGTGAGCTGTTTAAATTCCGCGGTTGTAGATTCGCCGCGGGCGCTTGGGGAGATAAACATTTGACTGCTCGTGTCATAAATGGTTTATTAACACGTCTGTAACATGAAGTGAATAAAATTTTATTATCTCTTCTATATTTACTTCTACTTTATTCTTCAGTGGAGCAGCTTAGGGGAGATTATTCGTTTTTATTCATATAAATGCCCGATTTTATGACACAATCGTTACGTGTACTCGACACATTTTTAAGTGACTTTAAATAACTTTAGTTGGTATTAGCACTGTTTAATAATTGTCTGAAATGCAAACCACACGTGTACTTCTAGTAACAAAAATCTAAAAGGTTTTCTATATCTCATAGGTTTTCTTTAAATAAAACATAGACTTGGGATGATTGAGCGAAAGTTTATTTTTTAAGCCGCTTACGATGCAGTTTTCTTATAATTCGTGTCAAATCGTCAACAAATAATAGACTGGCAGCAGTCGGCGCCCAGAAGCAGCTATAAACACGGGCAAGCGGTCCCAGTCACATTTACTTGAGGAATGCCCCAATAAATAGCGGATGTCTCGCCCCAGATCATTTCTCACGCCCGCTCAACTATATTTAACCCGTAAATCCCTGTAAATATGCTGCGATGAAATATTCTCAAAAGAAGTCACTAAAAAACTTAAGCACAGCTTATTTCTTGTTTCGCTTTTGCAGATTTTAGATGAGGTATATTGCAAATGTAGGCGTGAAGTATAGGTACATTAGTGTTACATTGTGTATACATTCAACATTTTATTATTAGAAGGCATATCAAGTTTCTATCATTATCACTATTCAAGTGACCTTAGAGCTGCGAAGTTAAACTTAGTAGAGTTTTTCGAGCAAACATGATTAAACTATTCTGTTGTCGGACAGGATCAAAACGGATAAATTCTATCGGTATCCTTTGCGCTTCAGCGGTCAGGCAACTATCGAAGCGCCCACGCTCACAACACAACTGTTATGGCCTACACAAACACGGAGATTTGGTGTTTAACGCTGGCTTGGACTTGGCAAGTTTTGACAAACAACCCTCCTATCTAATCCTCTATGCGGCTCCTTGACGAAACGACAACGACAGCTTATTTAAGTACTAGATATCGCCCTGTCTTCGCCCGTAAAGGAGTAGTTTCACAAACACATTAAGGTCTAAATCAACCCACGGGAACGTATAACCGGAATAAAATCTACTTTATTTTTTAAGTCTGGACATGTTCTGTCTGTGTGCCAGGTTTCATCGGCGAAAGCCCATATATTTAAACATCATCACAAACTTTCGCATTTATAATATTAGTAGATTGTGTACACACGCAAATTGTAATGTGTGCGTGCGAGTGGCGATGAGTTTAATGCTATCATAATGACGCCTGTAAATGTTATAGTGTTACAAAACATTTCATAACTGCAGTGTGATAGTACCAGTTGAATAGGGATGTTGACACTACTTACAATTTTATTATCCTTAAAGTATTAGTGGTAACATTTGAAGTAAATATGATTCTTTTATCGAAATCAATCACAATAAATTAAATAACATTAATTTAAAATGTAAAAAGTTGTACTCAAAGTCACGTGACCTCAAACGACATTTTGAGATTATGACGTCATTGTTCGTGTTTTAGAAGCAAATTCAACGAACTTCAATAAACCGCTAGTATTGAATATAGTTAAGTGATGTGACGTGTCGTTTTTGGTGTGAAATGTTATATGGATTTTTGTTTATCAATTTTTGATTTTAAATTGAACATTATTATTTTTATATTTTTTTCTTTCGTAAACATTAAGGTTCTATCTATAAAATAAAATTGAATCCTAGAATTAGTTAACATCCCTATTATAAAGTCGTGTCGTTGGCTAGTCGTTGTCGCATCGTGAAGTTGTAACCTTCCCGATCCGGTCGGTGCCGCTGTGCGATGAAGAGATCAGGACTTAGGGAACTGATGTGGTACTTTCCGAGGATTTGTGACGATAAGTCATACTAAGGGTACTCGTATGATGTCATATTCAAATGTAAAATGATTTATTCATGCTGAAAAGACGGTTGTGTCAATCAAATTGTTTGTATGAGTCGATTTATACTAAGGGTCTATAAACCGTACAATCTATAGACCGTGCTCAGACTTAAGATTATCTGAACAAAAACAATGGTCCCAAATCAAACTTAACATTAGCCGGCTTATATGACATTTTAATTTTTTTTGTATTAACAACTGAGTCATCTAGTACATTTGACTGTTGTCTGAGTAAAATCTAAAAACAGTATTATAGATCTTATCCTAAGACTATGGTTCAGTCTAGACTATTGGTTCATTTATTTTTAAATATCAATTCGGTAATGACTGCCTGTTTTTTTTAATTTATTCATATAGGTATCACTGATACTTATGCATTACTTATGCACGTCATTTTTTGGCTTTTCGGAAAGGTGCTTTGTCGTGGAGGAGAAGAAAAGCCTAAAGAAACTCCTCTGTTTCAACCTTGATACATGTCTGTGGTTTGAACCTTCGACGTTGACACGCGGGTGTTGCCATTTGGGGTCAATACCAACTAGTTTACAGGTAGATTTAAATTAAATGTTTTATATTGAACCATGTGGATTGAGTGCGGCCTTGTATTCGGAAAGTAAGGCACGTATTTTTAAACCGATGTCAACAAATGTCACTTGTAAACATTGAAGCAGTATTACTAGCGTATAGAACCGCCACCGCGAGCACCATATAATATGTCGCAATGCATTGGCGCCACGTGGCTTCAATCTTCAATGGATTCGTTCGATTTTGAAAGGAGAACCGGACCTCAATTTTGAAAATCAAACCTCCTGGGTGGGACGCATATTTTGTTCGAGATATCAGTTCTATGACATTATACTTCAATGCTTGTAAATCTGATATTCAGCATCTTATACCGATGTGAAATTCTTGAGATCGCAGAGATCTTGCGATCGGTTTACTAATACGGGCCTTATTACTCATAATCGGTTAACTTACAGAAGTATTGCCTATCAACGCCTCTTGACACCGTGTAAGCAGAACAAATCACAGTGTATATCGAACCAAACAACCAGCTACATGGCGCCCCGGGCGCGGTATGTAACTAATTAAACGTTTTCATAGCTAATGTTTACTTTCGTTCCGTTCCACAAAGTCAACAAACAACCTGATCGGTAGGTCTCGGATTACGCTTGATCTAGGAAATGATAGCTGGAACACCGATCGCTATTTTATATTTCAGTACTATATTGATATTACATAAATAGTAGTCGCTATTACGATTATAATTATTAGGTATGTTAGGATCCTGCGATCCACTCGCTAGAGCCAGATAAGTAAGGTATTCTAGTTTTAATTTAAGGAAGGGTAATATGTTTTAAATACACGTGTATTAACCGACTTCAAAAAAAGGAGGAGGTTCTTAATTCGACTGTATTTTTTTTATGTTTGTTACCTCAGAACTTTGGACTGGGTGAACCGATTTGGATGATTCTTTTTTTAATCAAAAGCTGGTGCTTGCCGTGTGGTCCCACATAAATTGGAACGAGATCTGACAATGGCATCCTTGTCAAAAGCATATAAGTCTTTTTGCATTAAGTATGTGCGCGATAAATTGACGAATAACTCAATATCGCGCCAACCGATTTCGATGATTCTTTTTTTATTGGATGTACTTCATTTGAAGTCGGTTATTTTTTTGTTAAAATGTTAGATTATTGTAAGCCATCTGAAGAACAACATACATTAAACACGCCATCATTACCCCCAAGCACGCCAGTAAGCTAAAGTACAAACAAGAATGTTCATTACTGCACTAGTCTCTCCGCACCAGTGAAGTTGAAGTTGAGGTTCGGAGGGGCGGCTCTGCGGGCGCGGTGCAGCAAAACTAATTTGAGATAGCATGCGACCGCGGGACTGGATGAGCCAACTTGACTACGGCTGAAGGAGTTTGTCACTTAGAGCCGCGAATATTGACAATCAGAGATGATTGATTGCTATTCGTTAGTGCTTGTCTGTAGTACTTGGGTCCCGGGTTCGATTCCCAGGCTAGGCATTTTTTATTGAAGTTATACTTCTTATTTATTTCATGTTTCAATTATATATTAATAATTTTTTTATCATGGGCTATAAATAAAATGTACTTGACAAGTGCGAGTTAAATTCGCTTGGGTTTCGTACGTTGATTATGTATTTACAGTTATTTTTTAATTTTTTTAATTTTTGCCTTTTTTAAGACACAGACTTCTTATAGGTTTTCCTGTAATAAGTAAAGAACTATTTTCTATATTTTTCTCAAAATTATAGTTTCAGTAGTTACGGAGATTTTCGTTTTAAATTTTCATTCTTTCTTGAATTATTTTAAAACTATCCATTGTAGAACTATAACAAAAATATATTTGAGATTCTTAAAATAACGTTATATATTCTTACAATAACGTTCAAACACGTTTTATTTGACATGCCACACGATACAAAACAGTTTGTTTGAATTCTGATTTCGTGAATATGTTTTTTTTTTCAATATTAATTTTTCTTTATATTTTCTTCTATGGATCATAAAAAAACACATGAGCACTCAACTCATCTGGTCCAGTAGTTTCGGAGAAAATTGGCTGTGAAAGGCGGTCGCCCAGATATGTTTTTCTCGTTCGAAATCCTAAAAACAGTGAAAATTTCATTGCAGACCTCAAATCCATATTTCATAAAAAGCAGCTGTTTCCAAATACTTTGTCACTATTATATCCCAGTAATGGACAGTGGGGAAAATATTTATGGCAAATTAACTTTATTTATTACTTTTTCCGTATTTACGAGTTCGAAAATCAGTCTCCGATGTTCGGTTGCCCAAAAGATTTATTGGTCAACTTTCGGCCATAAAAAGGCTTGAAAAAGGCCCGTAACAAAGTTTTCTTGTAAAGGTTTTATAAGGAAATTAACTTGTAATTAGCTTCCGAAGTCACCCATACCCATACTGCCGCCACTAAGTGGGTTTTCACACAATGCTGGCTGTATTATTGCGGTAACTTTTTCTTCCATTCTTTTTTCGCCCATTCTACTGAAGGTAACTTCATTTCGTCTTAAACTTAATATTATATTCCTTGTCTTCTGTCTTGTCTCTCTTTCACACAAAATCTACTGAACTCATTGAAGCACTATTACTTCACACTATTACTTCGTAGGGTAAAAGCCGGATACTTGCCTCAATGGGATACTTGCCCCGGTTTCGAATACACTATGTTAGGGATGTTGGTGACATTAACACTTTACTACAATAAGAAGTGCCCCTCCCGCAGGCTTCAGTGCCATGTAAGCCGTGAGAGTATATGCATTCGTTTTGTCCATGTGAGCAAATATCTTCCAAGACGAAACTTTGACGGGCGACGAAATTATTTTGGTGTGTAATTTCTATTGAATATTTTTTAATACTGATTGGGTTTTAGTCGACTTCTTGTTTCTATGGATGCATTATAGTTTAAATTATAGTATTTAATACATTTTACTGTAAATTTCTTACTATTTACTTAGAAAATGTAAAGGGCAAGTATCCGTATCAAAAAGGATAGTCGCCCCATTTACTTTTGCGGATAGTCGCCTTTGGGAAAATTATCCGCAAAAGTAATAATATAACTATAAATTCTAACAAGCTAGTGCCAAGCTAGTGCTAGTGCTGAATTAGGGGTCCACAGTGCGAATCCCATTCGGGGCCGACGTTATTTGTTATGTCTACTGTGTATGCCCACCTATCTCCCTATCCTAATCCTAGCATTTATTATTATTGCTGTAACCTATTTTAATAAATACCTACTTAGGTAAGTTTTTCATGCGTTTATTCTAGGTATCTAACCAAAATCAGGCGTGATGCTGCGCCATATTACCTGGTCAGAAGATAGTTTAGCACTAGCGTCGAATTAAAAAAACAAAAAGGAATCAACGAACCAGTTCTGAGGGTCTTCCGCCTTGTTCCAAAGTTTACATGCAAAAGAAATCGGCATATATTTCTTCAGATCTTTTTTATAAATGGCTGACTGAACATTTTATTCCAACATTATTGCAACATCAGAAATGTTGAAAAGTGAAAAGCCTAGCATCTGGTGTAAAATAATGGTACTGCCATAGATTTGCACATTGTTCTCTTTGTGATAAATAATAGTAATTTTACTAATAACTTACGTAACTTTTAAGTTTCCAGGCTATTTTTGTTTTATTTTTATAGTTTAAAATGAGAAAACAACACTATTTTTTACGTTCTATTATATTGTAATTTTTACTTAATAAAGAATCTCAGTAAATAAAAAAGACCAAGTACTTAAATTGATAGTTTCTGTCTAAAAAAATCATATTGAGGCCTCTATCCTTGCACGAGGCAAGTATCCCCCGAAGCATTTTTAACGTTAGGCTAGTATCCGCCACAGTAGGCAAGTATCCGCTTTTTGAGAGGTCAAATAAAACATGATTTACTCAAAACCAATATTAATTATGTTTACAAAAATAGGCTAATATAAAAGATAAAAGACCTATGTTTTGATATACATGTTGCATTATTCTTAGTAATTGCATATTTTCATATAATAGAGCTTATTTGAAAAGTGGGGGAACTATCCGGCTTTTACCCTATAGAACAGACACCCCGAACATCGAGTCGGGGAAATGCATTGCAGCCAGGGTGGCTTACTTCATTCACTCACTTACTTGTCACCTGCGCTCATTGCGGCCGCATGCCAAAATTGTTTAATAACAAACTGAAAAAATGCCGAATTGCACGTAAAAAAAAGAAAAAAGAAAATGGTATTACTCATCAATAAGAAAACAAAATATTAACTTAAATCAACTAAAACGAATTTATTTCAATTATTGTGCAATGTTCCCGCCATTTTTGAATGAAAAAATCATGAGGCGGGCTTACACACTTGGCAAGCCGTAAGCGTGTTAATGGACAAATAAATAAGCCCGATAAGAATGTCTTTAGTAGTACTCTTTGGTAAAAAATAAATTTTGTGTATTACATTAATCAGTGAATTCAATTTAAATTAAATCAAACATTAAATCAAACATTTGGAAGAGCTAAAATTTGGAGTCGTTGACTGTTTCTCGTGGTTCGGCAAGTGTCTTATACAAAGTTACTCTATGGCAAGTGTGTAAATCACCTTCTAGAGTTTGAAAAAAGAACGCGTCATCGCGGTTTTGCGACACACATTTTGTTCGAGATGTCTGTTCTATGTCATTATACTTCAATGACTGAACTGATTTTTATGAAATTTAGCACACATATAGACCGTGGTCTAGAATAAGATATAGGGTACAATTATCCCAGAAAACGCAGGTTAAGTTAATAAAGTGTAGACCAATAACTAAAAATAAGATTTCAACTTTTAAAGAAAAAATTCATTCAAAAATGCAAACGCAGTTATCGTTACAACAAAGAGATCCAATTAAACTATATAACACATTGTCTACTAACATAAATAACGAATTTAATCGAATATTCAAGCTTAGGTACATAGATATAGCCAAAAATAGTAAATTTAGTGATTGGGCTACTGTAGGTATTTATAAAAGTAGAAACAAAATGTATGACCTCTATGCCGAGAAAAAATACAATTTTTCTCCAACTTTCCACGAGCATGTGAGAAATTATTCTAAAATCTTTAAAATCGTTTGCATTCAATGCAAAGGACAAAATTATTAACTCGGATGACAAAATAAAAACGATTTGGAATATAATTAGCAGTGAGAACGGCAACGCAAAGTCCTGTGATTTCAGTTACAAATTGTTGATTAATAAAAATATAATCACTGCTGATAAAGACGTGGCAAGCGAGTTTGAAAATCATTTCTGTAACATTCCTATAACGTTAACCCGTTCACTAGCTTCTTCACCGGCGGAAGCACTTTCTATATTAAAAAATCATGTTAATGAATGTAACATTTTATTTGAATTTAAACATATAACCACTAGAGACTTAATTAAAGCATTTCAGTCTCTGAAGGTAAAGAATACAGGTGACTTGTGGGGCATCTCGGTAAAAATAATACAGTATATTATAGATATCATAGCTCCATATTTGGTCGTAGTTTTTAATAAATGTATAGATCTCGGTATCTTTCCAGATCTTATGAAATGCAGCAAAATCATTCCACTTTTTAAAACAGGTGAAAAAACTGATGTTAATAACTATAGACCAGTTTCTGTTTTACCAACTCTTAGTAAGATCTTCGAAAAGATAATACTGAATCAAATGTTAACCCATTTCAATAATAATAAATTATTACATCCTGAGCAATACGGTTTCACGAAATGCCGGAGTACAACCGATGCCGGGGCTAGGCTTTTAAAGCATATATTTGAAGCATGGGAAGCATCACAAAATGCCATAGGTGTATTTTGTGACTTATCTAAGGCATTTGATTGTGTTGAACACGAAACATTGCTGCTTAAACTTGGCCACTATGGTATAAAAAACAAGGCCCTTAGCTTGACCGCGTCTTATTTGAGTGATAGAATACAAAAAGTAAGCATAAACGATATTAAGTCATCGGGGTCACCGGCTGTGATGGGTGTACCGCAGGGCTCTATATTGGGTCCGTTTCTTTTTCTCGTATATATTAATGATTTACCACATTATGTAAAGAACCAAGCGGATATTGTACTATTTGCTGATGATACATCATTAATATTTAAGTGTGAAAGGAATAAAGTAAATTTCGACGACGTAAATAGTGCTCTTTCGCATGTATCACGTTGGTTCACTATCAATAACTTACTTTTAAATGCAAAAAAAAACTAAATGTATAGAGTTTGTGCTACCTAATGTTAAAAAAGTCAGCAAATCTCTTAAACTAAATAATGAAACATTGCATATGGAGGAATCAACGGTCTTTTTAGGGGTGACCTTAGATAGTAAACTTCAATGGGGCCCACATATAACAAATCTCGCGACAAAACTTGGTAGGGCTGCTTATGCTGTTAGGAGAATAAGGCAGTATACTGACGTCGAAACTGCTAGGATAGTTTATTTTGCTTATTTCCACAGTGTTATGTCATATGCCATCTTGCTGTGGGGCAAAGCAGCCAATATAGAACAAATTTTCATTCTCCAAAAAAGGGCTGTTAGGGCTATCTATAAACTTAAGTCTCGGGAATCTTTGCGTGAAAAGTTCAAGGTAATAGGTATACTTACAGTAGCTTCCCAGTATATCTTCAATAATGTAGTTTTTATAAGGAAGAATATAAACGCGTATAAACAAAATTTTGATATTAATAATCGCCAAACAAAAAGAATGTATCAATTAATTACGCCTTCGTTCCGCCTAAGTAAAGTGCAACGATCTTTCATAGGGCTTGGTGTACATTTCTATAATAAAATCCCAAAAATAATACGTGACTTGCCAATAGAATCTTTCAAAAAACGTGTAAAAACACAATTGTTAGGCAAGGGATATTATAGTGTAAACGAGTATTTAAATGACAAAGACGCATGGAAATGATTAGCTCTGCAACCAGTTCCACTCAGAATAGTAAACTTTTGTATGATAATATCTTTTTTGTAATATTTTTTTAAAAGATGTGCTGAGGAGTTTCTTTAGGCTTTTCTTCTCCTCCATGACAAAGCACCTTCCGAAAAGCCAAAAAATGACGTGCATAAGTGTATCAATGATACCTATATGAATAAAATATTTTGACTTTGACTTTGACTTTGATTTTTATGAAATTTAGCACACATATAGACCGTGGTCTAGAATAAGATACAGGGTACAATTATCCCAGAAAACGCAGGTTAAGCCGCGGGCAGAGCATTAGTTAAGTTATATAATAATACTAATTGGACTCGTTGACTCGCTATGCATTTTACTTGTTAATTTTATTGCAGAAATACTGAGACCGTACCGAAGATGGTAATAATATGGCTTAAACTGGATGGTTTAGACCCTTAGTTCCCAAAGGGGTCCACGGGAGACTCGCCGGGGATCTACTATTTTTATTTTCTATTTTAACACTCCGAATGGAGAGTTTTCTAAATGAAATAAGTGAGAATTGATTAATCCCTTGTGCTGTGAGTAGATGTCAAAAAAGTTAAGAGGGATGGAATCACTTTTTTGATTGGCCAAGTTTACTTTTTTGACATCCACTCGCAGCACAATCAATTAATAAATTAACCAATTAATTCTTACTTTTTTTTTACAAAACTACTAATATTAATTTATTAAATTCGTAGTTGGAACTCAGCCGCATCGTGAATTTCCATAGTTAGATCTAAACTTCACATTTTTTTCGGGTTTTGGGAATATAGTAGAAATGTATAATAATAGCTGTAGGGGGTCCACCGAAACCAGCTAGATTTTGAAAGTGGTCTATGAGAAAAATAGTCTGGGAACCTCTGGTTTAGACTTTTAACCAGGAGCGACCTAACGCCATAGCTGAGTCCGTTGATAGGGTGCACGAGAAGGAATAGTCAGCTTGGATTCAAGAATAGACCCGTTTACATCCTTAATTGAGTCCAATTGATTGATAGCTCAATTCATGAAATTCGCGTCAAAATTGCTCAACACTTCAAAATTGCTCAGTCGCAGATTGCGTTCGATTGACTTCGGGTACGATAGGATAATTGCTGAAGAGTATCTCCCAATAGCCGACCATTAGTCTCTCATCGTATCGTATTGGACTATTTCAAATTTGGACACGGTATTCCCATCAGAAGGTGCTGGAAAAAATGTTTCGCTGTATTCTTTTTATTTACAAGAACTTATTAATAATGCCATTAGGCATTAAGTTTGCCCTTTGTTTCTTCTTTTTAAGAGGTGACATAAACATGTAAATAAATAAATAATAAATAAACTGATTGGTTTGTAATAAATTAGGAAAACATTCAGGGTAAACGTTTCTATTTCTTTTTAATGCAAAATTGAAACATCAATGATAACATTATTAGTCCTCAATGGTAGATAATTTGTTACTGACATTACAATGAGTTAAAGATTTTATTGGTAACGTAAGCTCCATTCCAGTATAAGTAATTATGTATTTTCTTATGAAAAATATTGCATCAATGCACTGTCTAATGTGCAATTTTATTCAAAAAGATCCATGGAAAACCATCTTTTCCTAGAGAAGTTATGAATGTAATGACACTTATGATCACCTAGTGGATCTATTCATTCGTCCGCTATTTACGTAGAAAAATATCCTACTCTTTGTTGGATACTGCCTTGTACAACGTACATTATTTCCCTACATATACAGATTAAATAAGGAAAAACCCAATTCTAAGTAGGAATCCATTGTAACATATCCATTTCTGATAACCCTGAATGTGTACCCTATCACACGTAATAAATTCTGTGGGAAACAGACCGCCCATCCAGTCACGGCGCACTATCTAAATAACTGTGGTGATCTATCGTGCGTTTGTGACAGAACTACGCAATTGACTGAGTTTGGTTTAACAACGCCGTAATGTATAACTGATCAAAACGTATATGTATTTGCAATCATTGAAGTATAATGTAATGTCATTGAACAGACATCTCGAACAAAATGTGTCTTGTCGGGAGGTTCTATTTTCAAAATTTAAGAAAGAAAGAAAGAAAGAAAGAAGGAAAGAAGAATGAAAGAAAGAAAACATTTTTATTCAGACAAAATATACAAGGACTTACATCTAATTTAGATAGGCTAATGTGAAACGGTTTAGCCTCCGTTCTTTCAAAATCAAACGAATCCATTGAAAATTGAAGCCCATTGGCGCCAATTCATTGGGACATACATCGTATTCGCGTTCTATACGCTAGTAATAATACTTCAATGTTTGCAACACTACTTTAACATTATACATCTGAAAGTTTATGATGATATATCTATACTAATATTATAAAGCTTAAGAGTTTGTTTGGTTGAACGCGCTAATCTCAGGAACCACTGGTTCGAATTGAAAAATTATTTTTGCGTTTGATAGTCCATTTATCGAGGAAGGCAATTTTTTTTATGGAAATAGCCGGCAAACGAGCTGACGCTCCACCTGATGGTAAGTGGCTATCGCCATCCATGAACATCAGCAACACCAAAGGCATCACTGATGCGTTGCCGGCCAAGAAAGAAAGAAAGAACTGGCTCTCAAGCCCCCAGCCGGAACACGACGAGCCGTTTGGCGGCTGACTCATGCTCGAGTGTGGTAGCTATCCAGGCGAATCCCTGGAGAAATAATAATAGTAATAATGGTATTAATTAACAATTAAAATCAATACTACTAATATAATCCCTCCGAGGGCCCTACCACCAGCGGGCCGGATTTAGTCGCCTTTTACGACACCCTTCCGGCGTAGGATTGGGGTTAGTATTCTAAGCCGCCCCAGTACGGCGAAAAACTATAGGCTATAAAGGCTATAGGGTATAAACATCATATATTTTAGTAGTAAGTTTTTTCCACAAATTAACGCGGGTGAAACCGCGAGGCACAGCTAGTTATAGATATTTGTTACTCTTTCACGGGAAAACTACTGAACGGATTTTTATGAAATTCAGCACACAGGTAGACCATTTTATGGAATAAGATATAGAATAGTAATTATCCCGCAAAACGCAGGAAAAATCGCGGGCAGAGAGTTAGTTTTTGTGTATATGATTGGAAAGCGCAGTATTAATAGTAATTGAATATGAAGATTGAATGAGAGAAAAGAGATCCAAAGTTGTCATACTGACACTGACGTTGAAACATGACCATCAGTTAATACAAGCTTACAATATTTATTTTTACAATTGATACAGCACTAGACATAGCTACATATAGCGATTCAATTTCACAGCGTTTAAACAGCGGCTTCTCATCGAAAACACACACCTGCTGGCACTCAGCAGGGTAAGCGCCCAAATATTTACCATATCGCTAATTCAATCCTAACGCTTCGTCGCGACGCTGTTTAATTCGAGTGGTAAATTAGATACGAATCCGAGATGCGGCGGAATGTTTGATTTGATTTAGACATCGTGTAGGGAACGACTGGGATCTGACGATGGTTACCGTTTTTACTCAGTTACGGAAGAACCGACCCTTTCGAATTAGCTCTTACGCTCTTACGTCCGCCTCGATTAAATTACATTGGTGTTTTTCTATTTATTTTGGATTACGACGTTATTTCTGGTATTAAGTTTGGTTTCATTGATGTTACGTAAGACTTATTGAGAAATAAACAAATTTAATTGATTAAGAATACATTTATTGGTGAAAGGAAAATTTAAGCTAAAAGTCAACCATGCTAATGCTACTTTTACATAATTGTTTTTTATCCGACGAAAAAAAAGAGGAGGTTCTCAGTTTGACACGTATATATTTTTTATTTATGACACGCAGCAAACGGCACAGTGTCGTCTGATTTTAATGATTATTTTTTTAATGGAACCGAAAATTAAAATAAACCATTTAATTTTATAAATTAAAATCCTAAATTAACATTAAATAAATAATTTTGAGGCAGTGCTAAACAGATGAAAAAAACAAACGGTGAAAAGACGTGCGCCGCATTGCTGCTGCCGTGTGCATCGCATTTACGTACCCAATTAATTTTGCTTGTTTGTTTGGCACCGTCTCAAAATTATTTATTTACTGATAATTAAGGATCTTAATTTATAATAACAAATGTTTTATTTTATTAAATATTTTCAGTTTTTTTCGTTGGTTTAATTTTTTATTAGAAAGTAATTAAATGACAAATAAAATACAATATTTAAAAAAATATAATCCTACAGTTATGTTCAACCTAGCAACGTAAATACGGTGTAATAATGATTAAGAAAACGTTAAAATGGGAGGAAGCGAAGGGAAGGGAAACGAAGCAATTTCGTCATAATTAAACGGTCGAAACCCCAGAGTAAAAAACATCACACGAACCCAACTCATTTCCGTAAAATGAATAATGCACCCGCAATTTGCTAGTCGATTTCACGGTCAAAAGTTTCGGGTAACTCGGCTAGTTTAACCGAAAATTGCCCTCCGCGAAGTTAGTTCTCACTTGTTAATCCGCAACTTTAAATTCGTGGCGACAAAAACAATCGCTGGGTGGGTGAAGGGCGAAAAATTTTACCGCCTCGTTAGCCACGTCGGCGGCCAACTTTTGGGTGCTTTACCCTAAAAACGATTGGCTCGCCGAAGTTAGGACTTCTGGGCTTGGAACGTGACAGCGCAGGGAGGTCAGACGTGACAGGTTTTTGTGTGTCAGTCCAGTTTGGATGAAAGGTTTGTGGATCTTATTTCTAGTAAGATTAAGATTAAGTAGTGCTAAATTCTAGCAGCGTGATGGAGTATGCTATACATCTCCTCATTAGGATAGACCAAGCTTGGTAGTGGACCGTTAATAATAATAATAACCATAAATTAATGTTTTCACAAAAAAGCTTGAGAGGTGTCAAGGGACACCCGGATGGAACGAAGTTCCTTTCGATTTAAGTATTGTTTTACGCGCTCAGCAGTGTGATTCAGCAATATGAAACGAGCTCACGCTACTAGCGTGATTCAGAAAGTTGTACAGCTCCATCTCTGTAAAACTTTCTGAATCACTTCAAAAAGTGTCGTGGCAAATTTTCGTAAGAATTTTTTCCGGCTAGCCCCCTTTCATAACGCGCAATAAGGAACTTCGTTCCAAAAACATATTTGCGTGTATAACATATTTGTGTCTTTGTTTACTACGAGGTTTGTATAATACTTTTCATGAAGTCATCTCATCTCAAGTCTAAAACCAAAACGCAGCTTCACGCGCAACACTTACCGTCTTACACAATCAATTTTACAACACCGTCACACCGTTCTAATATTTCAAACTTGCCAACTTCAACCCGCAACCTGCCATCCTAATGATATACTACCGTCAGTATAAATCTACATACCCGTAATGAGACCCGCGGGCTCGTGACATCGTAATGTAATCAGCAGTTGAATTATGTGCGCGAAGTCACCGAACGTAATTTCACAACTTATAATTGCTTCGCTCAGTGTAATCGGGACAGGTGTAGGAACTATGCGCACTGATGATATATGTGTAGGTTTAATTTATCGAATTGTTCTTGACAAAAAATAATCGACTTCAAAATAACTCAAAAGCTACTCGTCAGATTTCGTTCTTTAATTGGGACTACGTGACAAGCACCAACTTTAAGTTCTGAGGTAACAAACATAAAAAAACAAAAAATACAGTCAATTTTAATACCTTTCAAGTAGTTCAGGAGATATCCAATAGAACAAAATTGTATTCGAATATTGTTCTATCGAACAAAATAGCTTGAACATAATAATACATTGTATAACGTCGTTTGACTTATGTAGTAAGGTGTAAATATTAAATAAAAATGTAACTTTGTAACTTTAAACTGGCCTCCTGTAAAGTAGCAATTTTGCAGATCCGGCATTGTTCTATGAGCGTGTGGATTCATACGCTCAGGTTTAGACACCTATGTACTCGTACCATAGGCTCAGGCATCTGAATCAAACCACTTTGCTTTAAAATATGGACGCTTAAATATTGTGTTTCTGTGAGAAATGGTCATTCTGAGAAATAACATAAGGACATGATGAGATAGGACATTTTTTTAAATATAAATTATGATCTTAGGCGGTCTATTTTTGCATTGTGTGCAATTAGAATTTTGGAATGCTTACGAAAAAGATGTTATCCTGTGGGATTCCTAGAGCGATGACATGGAGTTCTTAAAAAAATATCCATTTCATTGATATTGACCACTCCCAGATGGTCCGTCTACATTTCATCCACCCTTCTGACTATAAAAGAGGCCTTCGTAGTATCGAGAGACCAAAATTATTGTCCTACTGACACAGCAAAAAGGCTAAAATCACTGGCAGCCCGCCAACGCTGCTGTATCGATGTCTATTATTCGTAGTTTTCTATCGGCGCTTCTCTCGCTAATTTGCTGTTGTGTCGATATTATATTCCAACATAAACAAAAAGACCTTTTTCTTTATTGTTAGCTTTTGAAGTAGAATATTTTATTAAAATTGCACCTTTTTTGAGTATAATAGATTTTTGTAATCAATGCATTTCTGCACAGCAGCTCAGAAAACATTAGACGATCACTCAGCACATATATTGCCAATATTCTGGCATTCAGGCTCACAGAAAGCTTACAATATACTCCGACAAAAGAATTTGTAACGTTGAATATTTCTTCATTATCTTGGTTAAGAGCCAATTTCAAAGCGAAGTAACAGTCAAAGAAAAATTCGAAATTAAATTCTACGTTAAAGGCACACTAAACGTACATTAATCGCTTTATTCAATCGCTACAGTGAGCGAAGTCCTAATAATCAACGAGGCCGATTTAATCAAAATGTGTTGTGCGTCTATTTTATTAAGTACTTACATTAATATCATTCATCGTCATGTTGGACTGTCATAATATATCTTCATATTGTGTTTGTTGTCAATATGTCGTAGTGTCCGTCACAGGTTGGTTTCAATCCATGAATTGCCCCTCGGGAGCACGGGTCTATCCTCTTGGGCTCTTGATAAGATATAGAGCGAACTCGACCACGCTACTCCATGCGGATCGATCGAGGGATGGCAGGAGTTTTTAAAATTATCGCGTACTCCAGACTTCAAGGTCTCCTCAATTACAATGAAATGCATGACTTCTAATATTATAGTTTCACCACTTGAAGCCACTAATATCATAATACTAACATTACACACTCTCATACTAAGTTAGTGCGTCCTACTACCCAAGACTATACCATCAGGTGGGATTGTAGACAAAATAACTTACAGACCCTATTATTTATCACTCTCTATTTTTTATCGAGGACGTGTCGAAAACAAGTCTCATATTGGTGACGTATTAATACCGGCCCGAGCGGAACTGGAGTTCCGTAGCGATGGCGTCTGGCGACTTTGTTGCTGCGGAAATAAAAAGTCAACGAAGCGAATTCGCAAAAATTGGCGCTGAATTGCAGGAATATACGGTATACGGAATCATTCTTAAAATCTTTTTGCCTGTTATTTACTGCTATTTTGGAACTAGCTATATCAAAGGCAAATTCAGAAAATTCCTTGTGTTGGAATACTTTGAAAAGTTAACATAATAAATTAAGTTAAAAAAACTTTTTAAATCAAGTTTTTTTTTGTGTTCTCCACAGCAAGCTCTTTCATTTGATACCCATATTGTGGTAGTGCAGAAAAAATAACTGGTCCGCCATCTTGGAAAATCCGCCATATTGAAATTAGAATGAAATGACATTTCTAAGGATACATTGTTATCCAAAATAAGATGTATACCAAAGAACAATGCCCAACTGCCATACATCGTTTTATTTCATTTTCAACTTTAGCGTCTTATAATAAAAAAAAATTCTAGAAATCACCGCTTTAATTTCTAAGCTTAGATATATAAGAATTTTCAGCAGACATACCCCAGAACCAAAGTATTTTGAGATTGAATTCTTATAACCATTGAGTCATAGAGTAGGGGAGACTTATGGCCGCCTGTAATTTTTACCATTATTTTATTGTAATTTTTTTTTGATTGTCAACCGGATATGGAAATTTGACATCATTACATTTGTTATACCAACATTTATAACGAAATTCTGTCTGTAATATTGGCCATAAGTCTCCCTTTATGTTGCTTGATACAAGCTATGTATCGAAGTGAGTGCCCGAATGAAAATTGACATTGTTGACATCATTGTTATTATAGTCAATTCATCACTTATTAATAAAATTATTTTACGCTGGGTAATACGGGTACAGGTATTAATTTTAAAATACGTAAAAAAATTATTGAATTGCTTCGGTATAAGTGACGTTTTAAGACGCTAACAAAGATAAAAAATAATTTTTGGGCATTGTTCTTTCATCTCAATCGGTTAAAGATAACTGTTTAAAATTCAGTGGCAAGATTCCACTCCGACAAACATACATTGCAAGTTAAATAAAAGCTTGTAATTATGACCCGAGAATAACAAACATCGGTCAAAGCCATCACCAATCAGATAGAACATCTAACTTTTAGGGCACTATGGTAGAGAGCATGTTTCTGATGACTTTTAGTCAGCAAACCGACAATACTTCTAGATATGTAGATCTTATGCTTAATGATAAAGTTAAACGCTATAAACCCGAAAGCGAGAGCGGTGCTACCAATTCACAGTACAAATTGTTTTAATAAAAAAATTAAGTATTTTTAATTTCCATTCCCAGGTGACCCGTTGATTGTCACGAGAATTCATCCTGCTTCATTCCTGAATAACAAAAGAAAGAAATGAAATGAAAGAATGTAGACAATGAAACAAAATTACGAATTCCCATTCGTTCGGGGAATTCGGAACAGAGTAACAAGCTCTGTAAATTGATACTTTGCAACGTCACGGATGATTCTGAATCATGCCACTTTGAATCGAATTCACTCGCTCGCATTTAATTAAGATTTTTCCTAGTAAACGATACGCTTGATGAGCAGTCTAGCGATTAGAACATTGGTTTTCATAACGCGGGGCCCGAGTTCAAATCCTGACACGCACCTGTAAGTTTCAAGTAGTTATTTTTTCCCTATTAGAAGTTAAGCATCACTTGCTTTGGTGAAGGAAAAACATCGTGAGGAAATCTGTACACCGCATAGTTCTCGATAAAGTTCTCAAAGGTGCGTGAAGTCTACCAATTCGCACTTAGCCAGCGTGGTAGACTATGGCCTGTACCTCTCACATTGTGAGAGGAGACCCCGAGCCCAGCAGTGGGACAATTATGGATTGTTACATTGCTTTGTTGATACGCCTCAGTCTTTCTCGTAACCAACAAACCAGAAATAATTGTTCACATTGATTCGTGTAAAAGAAATATTTATAGGAATAAAATGTTTTACGCTTCTCAGTTAGTGACGACACATTCGTGGCATTGCATGACATACGTAAACAGTAATTAATCTTAATGAAATAACAATAACAATATTATAATAAAATTTTGTTAAAGTTAATAAGATTATTTCATTTTTGTAGACATTTCAATTTAATTCCGAAAACCTAATAGGTAATATAGCACGGAAAAAAGTAAATAAGAATTGCCTGATAAAATAATATTTAACTGCTTATTACTAAAGGTTAGGTACGTCATTTAGATTACGTTTTTCGAAGCAAATTCTAGACGGCTAATATTTACTGCGTAGTACTGTCGTAGCACTTGCTACAGGAACGTAGCACGCGTAGACTTCTGTAGCATACTCTATAATGGACAGAAGTTGTTGTATTCTACCACTATTCTACGCAATGATTTCAAAAGGAAGGATATACTTGTTCCTACCTAAACGATAGAGAACTGTGTTAACAAAATACAGAACCGAATTAAAAACTTAAAGTATTAGTGTTAGTAGTTTACAAAAATCTTTATTTAACCGATCTTAACACTATAAATTATTCATTGAATAAATCACTTTAAGCGATTATGATATAACAAGCTTTACGATCATATTTATAAATGCTTATCCATAACGAGATGAAAAAAATAAGACAGCTCGAGATATAATAGTCGGCATTCCGCTGAACGAACAACAAAAGACAAAGAATGAAAAATGTTAAGACTCGGTGGAAAATAATCCGTGGGGAATGTTATTACTTTTCAAATTACTCGTGTTAGAACAGACGTTATATTTATTTGGTTGACATCATTCGTGCCGTGAACAATCTTCCGCTTGCTAACCACGTTGGAATGAAAATAATATAGCTTGTCCCAATATTACGCAAGGTTTGAACTTGATGCCATTAGCGCTTTGAAGTGTTTCTGATAAAAGAAAAACAGCAGTTCTGCAGCTGATAGCGGTTAGTGAAAATAGGGAAGTTAAAACCACTGTCTTTTACTGTTGAAGAATGAAAAAAAAATGTTGAAGAATTTTTTTTTACTTAAAATAAGTTAATGCTTAAAAATAGTATGAACAAATAGAAATTTGAATGATGAGTTTGAATTTCTGTTCTTGGTCTGGGTGTGTGTCCTTGTCTTGTGTGTTGTCCATGGCACCCACGACACAGGGAATCCTAGTGTGGGGCTGTGAGTGTGCAGCATTTATTTATTTAGTGGATACAGTAGCAATATTGATTGGACCATGCTTCTCCGATATTGGGCTTGTGCATTGAGAAATGTGGACGCCATGTATTCATGTGCAGTTCCATATTCTGCGTGATTTCTATTTCGATGATACAATTACAATATATAAAAATATACTGTGTTTTCGAACTATGTCAGGATTCACCAACATATCATGGTGCTTTCCTTAATATTTTAAATGTACCTACATAAAAGTGTAAGCCAATGTGTCTTATTTGGCAAAAAAGTGTGAATTTCATCACATTATCATTTCAATTTTGACTACTTTTAAATATTTATTGCATTCAGTAACATTATATAAATTTTGTATAACAATTTTTTATCACACAGTTACATCACTCCTAAAAATATAATATAATTATAACAAAAGAATTTTTTCCTGCCAAAAGTAAGCTCGTAATACCACTTTTAGCGAACCAAATACATACTTACAAAAGTTATTTATTCTGAAGGAAAAACGAATGAATTATTCAAGACGGCTCGTTAAGTATAATGAAGCTACTCATCGCCGGACAACAATGTTGTACAGAACCGAAGTACTCGTGTTTTATAAGAGGTAAGGAAACAAAATGTAATTATCACTTTCATAACATTGAAGTATTGTTACTAGCGTATAGAACCGACACCATGTATGTCCCAATGCATTGGCGCCACCTGGCTTCAATCTTCAATGGATTCGATCGATTGTGAAAGGAGAACCGGGACTCAATTTTGAAAATTGAACCTCCCGGGCGAGAGACACATTTTGTTTGAGATATCTGTTCTATGACAAAATACTTCAATGTTTTATAATAAAATATTACATCCAAGAATCAAAGTGATTCAATAATCAAGGACGTTCCAAGAAAACATAAACTTCCTAGCAAAAGTACTTGATACATTTTGAGTCACTGGTAAATAGATATTTACGTTATTGTTGAGTAAAAAAATCAACAACTTTCTATTATATTTAAGTTATATATTTTTATATGTTAATATGCAAAATGAAGGTAATTTGAATTTTAGAGTTTATTCCATTGTGCTTTTATAAGTTTCTTGAATAACTCCACAGGTAAGTCACGATAATTTTACCATATTAACACAACCACATCACAATACTTATAGTTTTAATAATACTTATAGCCATACGTACTATGATGATAATGATGTATCATGATAAACCAAGGACCATGTTAGCTTTGCAATCGATGATTAAAAGGTAATCTGAAGCACTGCTATTATCATTAGTTAACTGGCTACAAGCGATTACATTGAGTATCCGATGTTAGTAACATTAATTTGACACGTCTGTTATTACACATAATTACCGTGAGGGTATTGGGCGCGGAGACGATATATTACCATTCTAGTGACTAGGAGTAATCAATGGTTTGCGTGATTATACCTCTATAGACTGGCTATCGGATCGGATCGCGCGATTGGTTTAACACACTCATTATTGCTGAATGTCGTTATATTGTAGATATGTGGGTTTGTATCCATTCATTATAGGTTATTATATAAATATCTCAGGTATAATTGATTTATAAGCCTCTGATTTCTTTAAGGAAACTTTTTTTAGCAATAGGGTATCTAGCCAGGATTTAAGGAGATATAATAATTGCGTAAGCTAAACCCTACTACCAAGCAGAGGAGGCAAGACTTCTTTCACCTCTTACGACGCCTTGGTCTGTCAGATTTGAATTGGGGTCAGTATCCTGGGCCACCACATACAGCCAGATCTTTACGTATACAATTAATAAACGAATTTGAACGATTTGTAACTATTTTTTATCAGCAACTTCTTATTTTTTTAACAATAAAAGACATACGTATGTCATGCCTATTTAAAAATTGTATTAACTTACGTAACTGCGTAAAGTGCGTAAAAGAATTTGAAACACTAAAATTATCATCAATTTCATAGGAATTAAAAATAACAAACATACCTATAAATCATCGAAACCCTCTTACGTTATAAACTAATAAAATAGGTTCAGGATTTAAATAGACTTTCGTAACTCTCATCCCTCTATTGTCTCGGCACCCTCAACAATTGGACTCAATACCCAATGAACACAACCCGTCGGCGCCCCCCGCCCCCCGCACGCCCGGCGCCCACTAGTCCGCTAACAAAGCCCGCGCAAGATAAATCGGCTACTGTCTTCATTGTGCTACTAATCTCTCAGTGATGTTAATTTCAAAATTATCCACACTAATGATAGAACTGTAACAGGGTGAATCTGGGCTTCAAATATTTTTTGGAACGAAGTTCCTTATCGCGCGTTGTGAAAGGGGGCTAGACGGAAAAATACGACACTTTTTGATTCTTACGAATGACGACACTTTTTTTGAAGTGATTCAGAGAGTTTTACAGAGATGGCGTAGCGTGATTCAACAATACTTAAATCGAAAGGAACTTCGTTCCATCCGGGTGTCCCTTGACACCTCTCATGTTTTTTATAATGTACTGTATAGGTAGATTTTATTATGAATTTGAAGTTCAAAATAATTAAAAATTTTGAAAAAGACGTCACGTCAGCTTTAAAATAAAAAAAAAAAACTTCATCAAAATCGGTCCATAGTAATTTAAGAACGTTGTAACGAAATGTTACGATGAAAGTGATTTCTTTCATACCTACCTGTTAACTTTGGTTTCAAGAAATGTTCAACAGTTTAAGCCAAGCAATAAGGATTTTCATTTCCCATTTATCTCATCACCGATAAACTTAACGAAAACACTTTACTTGTTTCAGAGATTTATTTTTTTAAATTAAACAGTGACCAAAAATAAGTTCACAAAGAGATTTATATTTTATTCTCTCACAAACATTGTTATATATGAAAAAGGCACTTGTAAGAGCCAATAACCCTGAGCAACTGGTCGTAGCTAATACGAACCCCAAATTAAAACTAAATTATTATTTTTCATATTTATACGTACAGTTTATTAGTGTAATCTAATTTTCTGTCAAAAACTATGATTTGTATCTACTTTTAAACGGCAAGGAATTTTTGCACAGTTCCTTAGCTAAAATATTGGCATAGATTACACTTATAAGCTGTACGTATAAATACTAAAAATAATAATTTAGTTTTAATTTGGGGTTCCTATTAGCTCAGTCCAGTTGCTCAAGATTATTGGTTCTTACAAGCATCTTAATAATTATTCTTTACTGCTTTCTACATTTTCTTTTTTCAAGTAAATAATAAAACAAAATGTATAAATACTAGTACTTAAAGCTATCAAAACATTATAGAAAATAAAATAAGATAAAATTATTTGTAGACTGGTTTTAATATTAATTACGCTATTGATGTCACTTTATGCGTAGGGATCGTCGAAACATACACTAAAGTTACCATCAATGAGCCCAGCAAGCGGACGCCTGAAGGGACGAGTCCGCGTCTGTCACGACTCACGGTGGACATTTGTCACGCGTGAGATTATCCGAGATCCACGCTTATCGCGCCGCATATTCAGTCACGCGCCGAGATTCCACATGTGCGATGTTGGAACGTGCTGTTATAATATCGCACAAGGTCCCGTTGTCTGCTATCTGTGATTTAAATTCTACCAATCCCTCACTGACACGTCAGTGGAATAGCCCATAATGTGAATGGTAATCAAGTAATAATATCGAATTTTACTCTATGCATTAAAAAGTAAGTAGTGTATTTCAGACACAGACTGCAGTGCTTTAATAATCTTGTTCTACCCCTTCTAAAATTTGTGAATTTGTTTTCACGTGATATTTTTGCTTACATTAGTTCGGTCAACAGTTTAATCTGTTTTAACATCAATTCTCTCATCTTAAATTCACTAGAACAAAAACGTCTAGTAAAGCAAATGAGCCATAATGTCTTATCCGTGTTTGTCACGACGGACATTTGTCGGACGTGAGATTACCCATGTTTATAGCGTCCGTCGTCCGTCGTCCGCCGTCAGTCACGCGCCGAGATTCTACATGTGCGACATTGGAACGTGCTGTTGTGTTGAGCGCGGGACGTATATTCTGGTACTCATTTTGTTTATGCGTATAAGGGATTATTTATGCTACACCGAGCCGGGCACGAGCAATTTCACTGACATTTTACTCGGCTCGGACGCGGACGTCGCACGGTGTAGCATAAACACTCGATATCCGCGTCAACAAAATGTTAGTATTGTGCCTCGTCCGTGCCTCGTGCAGCGGACGGCTCGTGCCCGGCTCGGGGTAGCATAAATAATCATTAACTAGCTCTTAGCCCACGGCTTATCAGTTATCCTATTCTAGGTCATGGTTTACCTGAGTACTAAATATTACGAAAATCTGTTCAGTAGTTTTTGCGCGAAAGAGAAACATCCATAAAATTAGTAGGATTCTGATTGACAATAATGTAATCTATATCGTCTTGTGAGTCTACTTTAGACGTTGCAAAAATTTAACTATTAGATACAAATGTTTGATTTGTCACATTTTTTCTATTACTTGAATTTTAAGCTTCTTAATAGCGAGCCTGTGTTTATGTTTTCTAGAAATTTTAAATTCACTGACTGTGTGTAGTTACATCTCAATATTTGGACAGGTTCAAGTTTTAAAGAAGATAAATTTGTAGTCACAGTTCAATATTCACACGCAAACCATAAAACGCGTTTATGCTGACTTTAATACAATATTATTCTAAATATCGAGCGAGAACCTTATGAGTTCCAACTTTTCCGTTCTATTATTGCTTTATCATTTTATCTTAGTATGAAGTCGAATGATCTGCTTTTGGATCTGCTTTTTAAGTTATTCCAATTTTGCAGTTCTAATGCTAAATCATTATTCAAACTTGCATAATATATATAAAAGTCCAAAAAGCTAACTAAACCTGTTGGCACGTAAATAAAACCTGACAATGATTCTTGCCGTACAATGAATCTTACTCACCGCCGCCTCCGTAATCCAATATGGCGCACGCCCCTAACGGAATTACAATCCGCTCCGGGCAGTGTAGTAATTAACTGTAATAACGCGTAACGTAGATAATGAGATTCCGATCGGTAAATGAAATTTCACTGCTTATTTTTATAAACAAATCAAATTAAATATAGCCTAGGTCCAGTAGTCTGTGTGGGATTCTTGGCTTAGCATTAATGCTCTCTATGAGATTTCAATTAGTTTCTACAGTTCATGGAAATATTCATGAATTTATTTATTCAAGTATAACAACATATCCCAGATTACTTTCCCGGAAGAATCAGCAATCTAATACTTATAAAATTACGTATGTTGTGTAGTTATACATCTAACTTCATAATGTACAGTCATATAATACAAACAAAATGCTACTACGCCATTAGGGTAACGTAGAAACATAAAAAAAATAAAGTGTTTTTGGCAAATATCGATTCTTAGTTAGCAGCGACGTATCGATTTGGTGAAAATCAAAACTGAGTTTGAAAATATCTTTGTAACTAAAATATTTCTGTGATATTTTTATCGCAGGTATGTCGTGATTTCTGTAACAATCATTAGGTATTTTATGAGAGTAGCACATAAAACCAAATAAAAAGAAAATGTGTGCAATTCACATATGGTAGAAGTGAAACTTTCCAAAATTTTGGTTTCAAGATAATGAGATGAAAAAGCAATAAATCGAATCTTAAAGCAATAAATCGAAGCGCCATCTATGAATACAACTTAGCACTTTTTAAAAATCTATCTAGCAATAAAACGAATGTTCTATCTTATTCCTCGCGCCATCTATGAATACAACTTAGCATTTTTACTGTCTGTATAATCGGTCGGTCGATCGACAGAATGAAAGAATGAAATTATTATTTTTTGTTGATAAATTCTTTGAAAATATTTAAAAGAGCATTTGAAAGTATTTAAAAACAGTATAAAAATAAAACTAAAAAAAAATCAAACTAAAAAAAAGAAATATTGTGAGACGCGAACCTGCGCATCAGGTATTGTGTATCTACGTCCTGACCATTGAGCTACGGAGAAGTTAAATTGAAAGACGAAATTAGCGGTTATATTATCTTACCTGTCGTTGCATCCGGTTTCAAATCACTAACGATTCTAAAGAAGTTTCACTTCAAAAACCAAATAAAGTTAAAAATGATTAATATGCACCAATCCATTAAATGAATTAGCCGCAACTTGAGCTCACAAGAGTGTTAAAGACAGTGCCCGTGTGAGTGAAATACAAAATGTATAAGAAAGAGATAGCAAGACACGGTTCATTGCAGCCCGTGCCACATTAATCACTGACATGAGTCGCTAGTTTCAAAGTTCTTTAGAACGTGTGCAGTTGTATCTAGAAACCGGAATTTCCTAACTGCTCTGTTTCAACTAAAATCGTAACGTTATTATTATAACCAATAAACCAGTTGTATATTAATCCTTTAGTTAGTGTACGAATCTTTATTATAGTTTACAAAAACAAAAGCATGCTTTTATCAGTAGTGAAGTAATCAGTAGTATTGCAATAAAAGGAATTTCCCGTAACCAAATGGAACTCGCGGAAATTAAACCCCAAAACCGCCAAACTCGAACAGACTTGAAATAATGTTTAAAGAGTTCCATAATCCTTCTCATTAACTATACCTTCTGCTCAGTAACAGTAGTAATTACTACACCACTAAATAATTCATTTCCTATTCAGCAATAACGCAACAAATACTACCAACATAATATAGACACGATTTTACACCACATATGTACGTATTGCCGTTCCTTTGTTAACACAAAACTGGACAAGCGAGTCGTTCATAATGTGAACTTATCGAAACTAGAATCCGAAATCTGTAACCAGAGAAGATAGCTATTATTCTTATGTCTCATGCAATACAGTTCAGAATGGTCAAATTAAGTGTAAAGTAAAATATTAGAAAAATAAATATTTCAACTGGAAACGTGTGACAAATTAAATTATACTATAGAGAAATTATATTATAGAGATTAATAGTTTTCGAAAAAAGTGAGAATTGATTGATTTAATTGAATGATTTTTTGTCACGCCGACGTGGACCCCCATCGAGTTAACTGTGGATCCCTGGGGGTCCACCTAGACCACTTAGGGAACTAAGGAATTGTAGAGTATAAAATACGTGTGTTTTCCAATTCACGCATATTAAATTGCCGCTACTAGTCACGCCCACGTTCTGATAAGCTTCCAATTAATTACTAATGCATAAACTACATAGTTCCTTGTCAGATCACGTTCACAAGTTATGCTTAAATTGAATCTAGCTTTCTGCTTGATTAATTTTTAGTATACATAGACGACGATTATTCGTCGTCATATGAGCGTTTTAAAATAGTTTTTTTCTTAATTTGGTTGTATTTTTACCCGTCTACGCCAAAAGGAGGGCTATATTTTTCTTTGTATTTTTGTATGTATAATATTTATTTGTCACAAGAAAATCTGCCCCGGCTGGGAATTGAACCTGGATCCCTCGCTTCGCAGGTTGGGTCGAATCGCTACCAACTGGGCTACTACTATTTTTTATTAATCACATTCTAAATTTCTTTAAGGATCCATATCTGAAGTCTACGCAGACAAAGTTGCTGGTAGAAGCTAGTGACACATAAATATAAATATATCATCCTATCCTAGTATAGGTTATGTTTTGCTAAAACTATTTTAATTGTAATATCGTAGGACAATAAAATTTAAATGTTCTCACCGTACGTAAATTATAAATTCGCACCTAATTTCCATTTCAACAATATAGAATTCTGTTCTGAGTGAACCGTACACACTCGACTCCCGAGGTCCTCCACAATGCAAATTCGTACGAATTCCCAACTAATATTCAGCTATTTGTATGAAATTCCGAACTACTAATATTACTCGCAGACTTAATGAGACATTCCAGACGTTTTTACACAATAACATTATATTAAATGTGTTCGCTAACGACATCGCTTGCATGATATTACTTACCATGAATCGCTGGACCTCTGTAACTTATGATCCAGAGGTCAAGCAGCAATACATATTATGTTTAACAGATTTTGATATTGCATAATATTCAAGAAAAACTATGATTAACGAAATAGATTTTGTAGTTTTGTTTAAGCCGTGTTTTAAAAACTTTTTTAATCCGATGTCATTATTTGTGTTCTTAAATTATGTAATTTAAAACATGTAAAAATCAAGCTGCAATTCGCAATAACCGAAAATTAAATTTCGCGATCAACATACGCCAATTTGTTGCCAGTAGCTTAATCAATGAAAGCGGCCCACAACAAACTATTGACGTCACTTGCAGCCCAAACATATTTTATTATAGTTTTATTACAATAGCCGTAATTTATTTATCGCTTGTCACTTTCAGTCATCACTCCTTGTCAAGAACCGTGAGTGATGGTTTACTCATCATCGAGTACCTCCGATGTACCCAAATCAATTTAATTAATTGCGTACGTTCAAGCTCCGGCGAAAACAAATTTAATTTGGCGCTATAGTCTCATGAAATTACATTTAAATTCAATTTAATAATGTAGATGGATATTTTATGTAATAGTGACGTGTTAATTTGTGAAAGGGTGAATATTAAACGCCTTCGTGACTTAATAATGACGAGTAGAGGAAAATTTGTTGTGATTTTATTGGAAAGGTCAGACCGTTACCGTAGGTTGTTGTAGATTTTGTAGTAGCGTTTATTCATTCGTCTACATTGTGTACAAACTAATAGTCAGACGCGTCTGAAGAATAGGTTATTATTAAAATAATTCATGTAAATAACATGGAATTTATTATCTTTCTGTTAATTATTACGAGCAAAATAATAGAAAGAAAGAAAAGAAGAGCGAAAAGCCGGAAATATTATAGGAAAGAACAAAATGTATCGTTAATAAAAAATTGAGTAAACAAAAAATAATAAAGCCATTTAAATATCGTTCGACCGTGTTAACCGAATCGTATTCGTAATAAACAAACGAATTAGCAGGCGGCAACCCCCTGTAATCGAATCTCGGTGCAGATGGAAAACAAACAGCGCGTAAATAACGTGTTTGCATGAATTTGCAATAACAAGATGGTGAAGTTAGATTGTTTTGATAATTGGCTGGATTATAAATCAGTTCGTTATGTTCAAAACCAGAATCAGTATCGTTTCTTTGTTATTATACCTATATATTATGTTACCCACAATCTGTATAGTCCGGTAGGTACTCTATACATTACCTAGACAATGTATAAATTAATATCCAAATGAGTGTGATGATGTACGGAATATTATTTATTTCATACATCCCCTAGTTATCTATACCATACCCAATGCGTTGCCAGTAATGTGTGTAAAAGACAAAATGGGAGAGAAAGTGGGAGAGGGTGGAGACGTATTCTTTCCGGGATCTATTACAGATCTTAAGCTACAAATGTCGGATTTTCTAGAGCCGTAGTCACCGCCACTCTCTTCTTTAGACATATACCCGCGTATGCAGCCCAAACCTAATCAGACAGAAAATTAGGTACCAAATAACATTCAATAAATTCCACTAAGCCATAAATACTTTGGTTACCGAGAAATATTATAGTATTTAGCTAAAGGCTCACAAATCACAATTTTCAAATTATACGCTTTGGTTTGAGAATAATGATTATAACATAGAGAAACCGGGTCGGAAAAATATTTACTGGGCTGACTAAATTAAGGTAGATTGCCAGGATAAAATATGGGTGTGTCAGCTTAGAGGTGTAAGCAGCTTTGTGTTTTGATTTATGGGTCGGCAAGGGGTAAAAATGGCGTACGAATTGCGTGGGTCATAATCATTTTTATTAACACGAATACAAATACATTTCATTATGAAGAGCATGATAATATGACCAACGGACTGAATAGCTGACAGTCCTCAAAAATGCTGTTGTACACTACTTAAACGCGTTCACGCAAATTGTGGACTGAAAATCTTTTCAAACATTTTTAATCTGTTGTAGTTGAAAGTCTTAACTGTTGAATATCTTTTGATAATTAAATGTTTTACTAAGTTAAATGTTGTTTTAAAGATATAAAGATATTGATGACTATGGCAATTTAGACAGTGAAGCTTTATTATTAAATAGCTCTTCAATCATAAAGCTTATAAGCTCAGACTGAAGTTTGTCTACCAACTATAAAAATTGTTTCACAATGTTTGAATAACGGCGTAATTGCGTTTGAAGCGATACAATTCAAGTAAAATACCGCATGAAATATGTACTTGGACTGTGTTAAAATGAAGTTCGTCAATTCTCAAACGTCATAAGTGGTTCGACTTTCTTCGTAGATTTTCACACGGCATACGTATTTATTTATGCTCTTATGTAGATTCTTGTACTTGAAACACTATGTTTCAAATTCAAATTTCAATTAGTAGACCTTGTTAATAACGTACATAGATCCTTGGATCGTGTTTGATTCATCATATATTTTCTATGGAGTACTAAATGTTACTAATATAGTAGATTCTATGATATAAGGCATGCATCACTGACCGATAGATCGCCGCCGTAGAATGGATGGATGACGAAGGTTTCGTTGCCGATGTGGATGACTCCAGACACGCCGTTGCACGTGTGAAAGGCCGCTGATGCCCCGGGATAGTCCTTCACTGTGCCGTGGTAGTAGCAGTGCTCGATTTCCTGTCAAATAACAATGAGATAAGAGAGAGAATAATCTAACATTTTAACAAAAAAATAACCGACTTCAAATGAAGTACATTGTGCTTTTGACATGGATACCATTGTCAGATCTCGCTCAAGATGTGGGACCACACGACAAGCACCAGCTTTCCATTAAAAAAGAATCATCCAAATCGGTTCACCCAGTCCAAAGTTCTGAGGTAACAAACATAAAAAAAATACAGTCGAATTGAGAACCTCCTCCTTTTTTTGAAATCGGTTAAAAAGAAAATGTAACGTGAATTACAGTATGAGAATTATATTGATTGTCATTTTAAGATTTTTTGTTCTTGTTGTGATTTATTATGTACAGTCATATTATTAATTCCGTTGTAAATTGTATGCTACGTTCACTATTTGTGTGTGTTTATGATGTTACATTAATTTGTTATTAAAACATTTTGTTAATTAATTATAAACCTCAGAAGTTATAATTAGTAATTTTTAGTATTTATTTTACCCTTCAAATAAAGTTAATGTCCTACAAATGTTAAAATATTAAGGTCCTTCATTTAACCAAATAACTGTAAATGATATTCGTGCCAAATCAAAACTTTTCTCATACCGCATTTACGTAATAAAGTAAGCCATATTTATTTTTCAAATATAATAAATTGTATGTAAATATTCTTATTTTTATAATCATTTAGTTAAGATATTTTTCTGTGTTATGTGTGTTATGTAGTTAGAGGTATTTTATTTTTATGTATAGTCACATTATACTTTTGTTAAAATTGTATGTAATTATTAAGTTAGTATTAGTCTACTTTGCAAATAACCGTCGTAGAGTCAATTTACCCTGATGATGCTGTATGTATGTTGCTATATACTTTTAATTATTGTGGTGCATGTTCCGTTGTAGGAGGGAGGGAGGTGCCGCGCATGTTTTAAAGTATATACCATCATACATGTTAACCGCGGATTGTTGCAAAGTAGACTAATACTAACTTAATAACAATGGATTACCGCAAAGTAACGCTTGACACTCTTAACTATATGTATGTACTTAATAAATCTCTCACTCACATCGTTTTCTCATATACAACCTTTCCACCTTTCCTTTTGGGAATTTAAATTAACATCAACTTAATTTATTCCTTTGCTAACGTAATTAAACCCCTTTCAACGTTTAGAAGCGCCCACAGTGCGACTACGTAGTCACTAAATTTTACTGATGTACAGTCACTGGTCCATTGTTCGCACTATACTCCATTTTTTAGACGAGTAATTTGAATATACGGCAGACACAAAATATAAAAAATTCAAAGCGCATAAATAAACATTTAAAGCCAAAACTAAATTATGTACTATGAATAATAATTTTAAAATATTAGAAATTAATATTTCAATAAAAATCACTACCAAAATTGTTTATCAAATAAGACTGGTCTAAAAAATAAGCTATTTGACTTGTGGTTAATTTGTGGTAAGCCTTACATTGTGTCTGTATTTTGTCCGGCTAATAAAAAGAAAAAATACAGATGTGAA
This sequence comes from Thymelicus lineola, assembly GCA_963932265.1. Lineage (NCBI taxonomy): Eukaryota > Metazoa > Arthropoda > Insecta > Lepidoptera > Hesperiidae > Thymelicus > Thymelicus lineola. The sequence goes on from OZ010686.1 coordinate 18,248,210, forward strand.
CTACGGTTTCATACCATCCAAGGTAATTCTCTAATACCTCTGGGTATATTTAGGTCTCAATAATTCATTTGGGTTTTCTTGTCGGCCTTCTGGTTCTACTTTAAATGGACCTACTTATATAATTGACTGTTATATTTACTTTATATTTTTCAATTAATCACCACAAAATATTGCTTAAAGTATTCTTGTGGAAATAAGACGAAGATTTTGAATTTTCCTGCAATAACGGCGCGGCGTCCATAAAAAATGGTAAATTCAATAATTTTTTCCTCGGTGAGGGGCAATTTCGTGCTCTGTGAGTTCTTATAATTTGTCATTCACGAGTATCGTCCTTTCAGCGAAGAGCGATATGACAGTGCGGCCACTAAATCTACAGTATGGATAATTATAAATTATTAATAATAACAATATGAGAGAAGAGAGATGAGATTGTAATAATATAAAGAGATGTATGAGAGAGAGAGAGAGAGAGAGAGAGAGTTGTATGAGATTTTAATAATATTGAAGTAAGTAAATTATTAACAGAATAATTAATCCGGATTTATCCTTATTAGGAACGATCGCACTGATAAACGAGTATGGCTATCTATCTGCGAAGCGATATCCCCTACAAAATCATTGCCTTATCACATTCAACTTGCTCGGCCCCTCCAGAATATTTACTTATAGAAGTCCAGGTAAAACGTGCTTAAGCACTCCTTGGAGTGGTTTACTGTCCCCCTTCTACCAACTACTTCTCCATAAACCCTAAAATTCTGTTCATAAAGTGCTCGTTTGAGTATATTTTGATTAAACAATAGTTATAATATTAATAATTGCAATTCAGCGAACTCAAAGCCTATTCAAAATCGTCACAAAACTCCATAATACCTTACTATGAAAGGACAAGCGCATTACCGCTAACTTCTTAGCCCTCTTATAAAAGCCACGTCGCAATTACGTACGTTCTTTTTGCTCTCCGCGGCGAATGGAACGAATGAAAGACCGGACCGCAGTTACTTGTAAGAAATCGAAAAGGTTTCATTCATTTGAGCGACGTAGATGGAAAGTCGATTTTACCGCGGCTGAAGAGAAGACCGATAACTGCTTTTTATTTTTACGATACACAGTCGCACGTGAGAGAAATTTAAGTGTATCGTAAAACTGCTGAGCCGCTGCCATATTTACGTGAGTATCTGTATTTACTCTCCAAAATATTTTACGCTAATATTTGATCGACTTGAATACGTTCATGAGGCTTTAGGTTTCCCGAAAGCAATCAAGAACGACTTTTTTTTTCGGATGGATAGTTGCTGTTGGCCCTATCGGCCTTTACATGGACAGCCAATACATACAAAAATTCAAAATATCTCTGGTTAGTCGAAAAATGACAATCGAGAATGATCGTACTTAATATAAATTGGGATTCAAATTATATTTAAATGAAGGATAAGATGTTAAGTAAATCTCCGTGGCTAAGGATTATCTAATATTCTCGGAGATGTGAGTAGTTTCAAAACATTTTAACAAACTAAATAAAGTTCGAGCTGTGGTTAATTTAAACTACCTAATACTAATACACTGTGAGCGAACCCAGTAGTCCTCCATGACCTGTATTTACTGAACTCCAAATAGCCCCAAACCGAGTGTTTCGTAAGCCCCATAATCCGTCGTAGAGCTTGATTGCCAACAAACACTCCCTAATGAAAAACGTGATGTCCGCACGGCACGCGGCCGAAGATTGCCGAATGTTATCGAAGGTTGCCGATATGCCGAGCGAGAACAAAGTTCGACCCATTCGTTCGCGAAATGCATGTTGGTCGCATTTTACTGACGAAGGTTTTGTATTGAAATATCGATGTAAAGCTCACGTATATTTAATTATAAGATTTTATGTAGTGAAGCTTTTTTAATCAAATTTTTCAAGTAATAATTGAATTCACTTTCCGGTGTTTGATTGAATGTTGTCTGTCATTTTTAAACATAGATTACCCCCAAATTGGATACAACAACGATCTTATCTGTAGTGGGGTAATGTGAGGAACAATATGACAGACAAAACGAACAGTGTTCTAACAATCAATGTATGCAAATAAATGTATTATAACAACAGTTGAGCTGAACCAGTTGCAGACTAAAAGTAAACGGCGACAACATTTTAACTGGAATATAGCAAAGATGAAAAATAAGGCCCGGTGCCAGTATTAAACGTATATGAATTGGTCTTTATATTAGGTATTCAAAGGTAAATCAGGCCTGTTTACAATGGTCAACATAAGTTAAGAAAGAGATGTACTCCCAACTCCAGTGCACACTTAATCACAGAACGGAAAAAATAAGTCCTCTAGGGTCATTCCATGAACTACGGGCTATTTCCTTTGAATTTCCTGTTACAAGGGTTAAATCGTGTTCGGGTCGTGTGGTGAAAAACGGCGCCGGCCACTTATCGTACAGATAAGGACAAACTTCCAGATAAGTTCTGAAGGTAGTAGCTTATAAATGTGATATTGACTAGACCTCTTTGTTTGTTTTTTTTCAAGTGTGTGTGGATGGCCAAATCCAAAACTATGAGAACCAGCGAAATATACTGAAAGGAGTGTCAGGGCCGATTTTGATGAAAACTAAAACTACATCATTTTTGAAAAAGGAATAACCCTGACCAGGAATCGAACCCGTTGATTTAAAAAAAAAACACAAAATTACACCATTCGATAGTGTCGTTAGCAAGGATCGAATTCTTGGAAGTAATGACACATGGCAAACTTAATTAAAATCTTGAATTTAAGAAATTGTTGCATTTTAAACATTTTTATCTAGAATTCGATCCTTATTAGCAACCGTATCGAATGGTATATTAATACAGGTTACGTTTTTTTTAAATCAGCGGGTTTGATTCCTGACTAGGGCTGTTGATTTTTCAAAATAATGATGCAGTTTTAATTTTTTTCGAAATCGGCCCCGAGGCTCCTTTTAGCATTTTTCGCTATTTCTCATAGTGTCGGATATGGCCATCCACGCACTTTTGAAAAATTCGCCCTGTATAATATATAAAACACAAAAAATGTTCGTATGGATGTTTAATGACGTTGAGATCAGTACAATATAGGAATCAGTCTTAACAGACCGGAGACAAACCATCCAACTAATTTACTCCGAAATGGTTTCATTTGAAAGACAATAATGCGAAGATGGTTTGAGACCACTATGTCACCACTATACACACTATACATTAGGCACATTTTCAATTTGCAACGTTTTCCATACAGCAATTTTTTGCACATGCCGGGTATCCACCAATTTTCAAATACATGTTATCCTGGTAACCAGTATTTAAACACTAACAAGATATTTCTGTTCCGGCGCCCCCTCATCACTCATGCTGCGTTCATGGGCGTAAAATTTTAATTGAATTTTATGTCCTATATATAGGGTGTGTACCTAATGTATCATAATATTTGTACCTTTATGCTTTGTATATTAGGTACATTAACAAAAGGCCACGACAAAATACATAATTTAATGTTTTGAACTTGAACTGAATTTATAACCTGATACCCGATAAATTTTTTAATCAAACTTTAAGTAAATAAAAAAATTAAGATCATGATTGCTTGAATTGATCTTCATCACAGACATAATCTTCATAGATCAAATTATTCGGGAGTCTTGTATCTTACAGACCCAAGTTTATATACGAAGAGCACTCGAATTTATGGCTGTATTATTACATTCCCCTTGATTCAGACACTTCAGAAGCTTCAGGTTGCAGGGAATCTCCAAACTAGTTCTGACGAGAGTCGCTCATGGCTGTATTGACGGATACGGCGCGGGCGGGATGGAAACAAATTGCCGGGACGCCCCTGCCTCTGCCCCCAACGTCGAGGGGAAGGGGGAAGGGGAAGTAAGGTGAGGAAATTCAAATTGGATTGAAGGAAGTTTAGATTGGATTGAATTTTCTTGCCACCTTGTTTAATTTAAGGGCGGATGGCCGATGCGGGGAAAAATTTCGTCGATCGAGTGTTCGCCCGCCGGGGCGTTTGTTCCGTGTGATTGGTTTGCACGCATGCATTAGGATCAGCTTTAAATAAAATTTAGGGAGCGGCTCGAGATATATTTTCGTAACAAAATGGCAAGAGCAGATGCCCTGTGCATCTACGCATAACGCATTTTTTTACCAGGTGATTTATAATTTTTTCTCGTGTTCCCCGTATACTATTGCATCTAATAGTAAAAATTTGACAAGTGCGAAATAAACTCGCTTGGAGAGGGTTTCGAACGTTGATTATATGTTTACACTTATTTTTCTATTTTATTCATTTTTGTCTTTTTTTACGACCATAGACTTCTTATAGGTTTTCTTGTAATTGTATAAGTATTCAACTCAAAATACTAGCCTCAGTAGTTACGAAGATAAGGGGGGGGATGATCAATTTTCGTCTTAAATTTTCGTTCTTTCTTGAATAATTTGAAAACTATTTATTGCAGAAATATATTAAAATATGTAGACTCTTACAATAAGTAAGGTTATTTTGACATGCCACATGATACGGATTGCAAAACAGATTTTTTAAATTTTGATTACATTAAAAATATTTTTTTCAAAACTCATTTGTTTTCTTTATACCTTCGTCTTTGGGTTACAAAAAAGCATATGAGTACCACAACTCATTTAGTCTAGTAGTTTCGAAGAAAATTGGCTGTGACAGGCGATCGCCCAGACACACGAGTGATCCGATAATTCATTCATTTATTTATTTTCAAAAGTTTTACAGTTCGGAACAGAATCTTGCACACATCTTTAAATCTACCTAGGGTTGTATTTCGAGCTACAACTAATCAAATTGCAAAGTACTAGAAAAAAAGAAAAACATTTATTTCAGAACAGGGCACTGCAACAGATACAACAATCCGCTTAAATCTAATGCTATGCAGTATTAAATAAATACTAGTGAGCTAGAGAAACAAGTTTTCAACTGGAGTGTTGTGTCCGTCACGTGTCGCGACACAACGACTTGAGAGGGCGTAGCGCACTCCTGCAGATGCCGACTATTAAGTCCTTCGAGAAATAGGACACTCAGTTTGCAGGATGGTTAGTGAAAGTGTCCTAGTTTTATTACTGAAGATACCTGCTTTTTTGATACGTAGGCGTAGAGTGCTCCTGTAGGTTAAGTAGACTTTTTAATAAAGGGAAATATTTTTATTATACTCGTAAATATTTCTCAAAGTAAGATTTAATGTAAAGGGCTATACTACATACTGAAGAGTGCTACTCGAAACTGAATGGCCCATTTTTCGGAGTGTCCCGGTAATATTCACGAGCGGATTAGTTGTCATTGTGGCCAGTTGACGTATTGTTTTTTAGTATCGATTTTAAATGACATCTCCGACTCAAAGCCAATATTATTATGTGTTTATTTCATTAGTTAGTTTTTTATTTTGTTAGTCATAACAGATTTTACATTACGGATTATGTGTTACTTACATGAGAAAAGCCTTAAAGTCAAAAGTCAAAAGTCAAAGTCAAAATATTTTATTCATATAGGTATCATTGATACATTTATGCACGTCATTTTTTTGGCTTTTCGGAAGGTGCTTTGTCATGGAGAAGAAGAAAAGCCTAAAGAAACTCCTCAGCACATCTTTAAAAAAAAAATATTACAAAAAATATATTATCATACAAAAGTTTACTATTCTGAGTGGAACTGGTTGCAGAGCTAATCATTTCCATGCGTCTTTGTCATTTAAATACTCGTCTACACTATAATATCCCTTGCCTAACAATTGTGTTTTTACACGTTTTTTGAAAGATTCTATTCTATTAATTATCGTAGGAGTCGAAAACATAAACTGTTTGCCGCACCCTTGGCGCGTACCGTCGCGAGAGCCAACTCGCCTATTCCCCACGTTCTCACCGCGTTCAACGCTCTTCTGGATGCATACCCTGAGTGCGATTTGTTTGCGGATGAATGGTCGGTAATATTGTCTGTATGCTTGAAGTTTTGTGAGCGAGAAGTATAAGTGTGTTGTTTATAATTAATGTAATTGGTATATTAAGATTTGTATATTAAGTTTGTATATTATGTAAGATTGGTATATTAAGTTTAGGTATAATTAATGTAATTGGTTGTTACCGTTTTAATTATAGTAAATAAATAAATAAAAAAATAAAAATTGGCAAGTCACGTATTAATTTTGGAATTTTATTATAGAAATGTACACCAAGCCTTATGAAAGATCGTTGCACTTTACTTAGGCGGAACGAAGGCGTAATTAATTGATACATTCTTTTTGTTTGGCGATTATTAATATCAAAATTTTGTTTATACGCGTTTGTATTCTTCCTTATAAAAACTACATTATTGAAGATATACTGGGAAGCTACTGTAAGTACTTAAGTCCCTGAAAAGCGTTTTGATGACAAAGATGGTTATCTATTATTATAATGGCATCAGAAATCCCAAATCCCAATGCCGCGCCCCACGTGGCATCATAACACTTTGATTCAGCGGGTTTGTGACTTGAAATTTTTCTCACACGATTAAACTCGAGCCAACTGGCAACACGAGCACTCCATATTTCAAATACGCCATATATCATGAGCACGGGCTGCGTTTCATTTTTCTTCACAACGTCTTTAAAACTCACCTAATGTTTCATACTTTGACGTTTCGTAATTAAAGCCCTGTGACTTGTGACGTGAAGTTAATAATCTATAACAACAAGCTGACGTTGATCACACGAAGGTTGATCATACAATCACACGTGTTGTAAAATATATCAAGAAAGATGGTAAAGTACAAAGTTCGTTTGATCGTGTGAAGCGGTCTTGACATAGCTTGATCTAGACACGCAATAGCGACTAAAATTGTAAGCTTTTCTGCACAGAACTTGGCACCCATTTAGATCTCAATTCTTTTTTTTTGAACACGGCTCTCATTTCACATTTATGTTTTTGATGAGATTTAATAGTAACCAGATACCTACTATGTGTGATGGTGATTTTCTACAATATTATTCTCTACTTCACTGTTTAGTTACAAACAAACAAATTGTATTGATTTCGTTGGATGGCAATGTAATGTATTATTACAATTTTATGTAGAGCGCCTTTAATCAATCTTCTAGTCTTACGCAACGCATTGGTTGCTTAGTGGAGCGAAGTTTTGTACATAGAACAGGCGAGAGGTGTATGCGATGCGGTATGGCTGAACGAGCACTACACTATCATGTAATTGAAGATGGAGCTGAGCTGATATAGGTCACTAGGCACTGGGTACGCATCGCCACCTCACACAGATTGCAAGATCTGCTATAATCAGAAGACCATATTACATCATATCTCCAGTATTATGTTTCATCTTTTGTCAGCGGTACTGACTAGTAGTTCATTGCTTTTTTGGCTAGCTGTTATCCTTTTTTTTAGAATAAATGGATGAGGTGAAATTAATTAAAAGAAATTAATTTAATGATTTTTCTCATACGTTTCGTTAGCATTGCCGGAGAGACAATAAAAAGCGCCCCAACTCAGTTTCTGATCGTGCTTGAAGCAAATATGCCTTTGGTATTTGGTGTATTGGATGTAAGGGTGTCAACCATTTCGAAAGGTAGATATCACAATTACACCCTTTCAAAATTATCACGTCAAAAAATGAAAATGAGAATAAAATTATTCAACGGATTAGATCGAAGTCTTAAAAATAGATTTTCGTAAATGCAAAGCGGCAACGGACGTCAAATACATCCAAGCGGAAAAAATTGCCATCTCATCAAATCTCTCCCTCATGGGGATCGGGATTAAATGATCTCTCGACAAAATCTCGTAATAAATCCGTCAAAAGTTTTTATTACGTGTTTGATTTTTGTCACAACTGGCTCGTTTGCCGGCTATTTCCATAAAAACACATGTATTTATGCACATAGTTTATTAATCAAATTAATGTTTACGAACATTTAAATCAAACACTTATTCAAAGTAAATGACTCTGAATTAGTTTCTAGAGCTGAACATATTTGGAGAATTAAACAATAAATTAAACGGAATACTTTTCCAAACTTTCTCCATTTATTTTATTACATTCGTATTGGGTAATCTCTTCGAAACAGATATTCCGTTTCAAGAAATGAAGCTCTTGATCATCAAATATTTTCAAGCGAGTTTAATGTTTGCATTCTCTTCGTTGTGTTGCAAGTGCACACATACAGGGAATGAGATTTTATAAAGAATAAAAAACATAAATTAAATTTGTATCCTAGTCTGGAATCTAACCCATTCTATAATGAGCAGTTTTTAAAAGTTTCGCACACGAAATGAGGAAACTTAGTTACACCTTGTCACATGTAGGTTACCAAAAGACGGACCAAATCGGAGCACGGATCTATCTTCTTATCTACCATGTTGCTTCAATAAACAAAATCGATAAAAATCTCCTATAATAAGCGTCTTTCTAAAACTGTGGTAAAAACAAAAAATGATGTCTCTGTGCTGAAAAAATAATAATAATATATGATTATATATAAAAATATTGTGTCACTGAGTTTGTGGTCGCACTACTCTAAAACGACTCGACCGATTTTTATGATTTTTTTGTGTATATTTGGTAGATATGACAATAGATCGTAAAGTATATTTCATGCCGCTAGGTGTTCCTATCCAGAAACTTTTTGACGTCGTTTGTCGAGTCAGCAAATTTTTTATATTATATTTATTTCCTAAGCAATACAGACCGTAGCGAGTCGCTCGCTGAGAGTACCAACACTGGTTCAATCAGATCTCGTTTTCCGGGAATTATCGAAAAACAATCGAAACCTCGGCCCACCATCTTAATCTGACGGCCTTAAAAGTTAAATTTCCTCAAAACTCAATTAAAACCAGTTTTGACTCTTAAATGTGTAAGTGATGAATTAATAGGGACACCATGCGATTGGGAGATAGCGAGACATGTTTTTTCTTTAACAACAAATTAACTACGAATTTGTTATCGGCTATCTTTATAATTCTTTTCGTTAAAAAGCAATCTTTGTATTGAGTAAAAGATTTATTTGAAGCCTGAAACAAGTAAGTCCACGTAACACATGGACAGAACTGTGTAACATTGCAGAAGACGTCCAATGCATCGCCAGCCTTGATGGAACGCTTTTTGATGCTTTTTTCAAGAACCTCATGTCACATAATAATAACATTGACCAACGAGCACGATCGACTGACATCTTGTTTATAAGTGGTCACAACTGCCAAATTAGGGGCGTCACAAAATTAATAACGACTAATATTATAACTAAGCCAATAAATAAGAATGATTAATAAACACTGATCTTTCCACAAAGGCAAATTTTACAAAATATAGGTGTACGTCATCCATCTTTCAGCGCTCTTTGGGAAGTGTCCCGTCTCTCAACGTAACTAATGATCCTATAACCTGTCGGTAGCTGTATATCACGGCCTCAAACTGTCTAAGTTCTGCGGGCTTTCCATAATTTCGCCGAAGGTTGGTGGGTTGGACAGGTCAGACATAGACGACCTGTGCCAACTTATATAAGATTGACTATCTTTATCGACACTGATGGTTTTAGGGTACAGCCAAGATATAAAGGAACTACTTCAATCAAATGTTCGATCGTATGTCGTTAAAATATTTCAGTGTTATTCCTGGTAAAATTAGGCCATTTAACTTAACGTTACGAAATTGGTTTATTTTTAGAATAACAAGTACATAATCTAACATTTTAACAAAAAATTAACTGACTTCAAATGAAGTACATTGTACTTTTGACATAGATACCATTGTCAGATCTCGTTTTTTATGTGGGACTACGCGACAAGCACCAGCTTTCGATTAAAAAAAGAATCATCCAAATCGGTTCACCCAGTCCAAAGTTCTAAGGTAACAATCATAAAAAAAATTCAGTCGAATTGAGAACCTCCTCCTTTTTTTGACGTCGGTTAAAAATATAGAGTATCTGTGTGCTCAATTTCATGAAAATCCACTAGTTTTTGCGTAAGAAATATAATTTTGTATACCTATTTGAATAAATTTAGTAATCCCAAAAAATATGTCATAAATTCATGAGATTTTCACAAATGTTATGTTATAAAGCGTTTAAAAATTTATAATCATTGTTTTAAGATCATGGGTCATAATATACAGTGTAAAACATTCGTAATAATAAAAGTTGTTTTTAACATTTTATCCTACTACTGTTACAATTACTGGTATAATCCGCGCGCGATAAGAATGGGATGCGACCTTTTGGAACTAAGGCGCGAACGCTTCGTCGGCCAGCCGTAGCGTCGGCAACAATGATATTGTGCTGAAATTGAGGCAGTCGAATTTAGTTAGGTGTAGCGATTTAACGTTTTAGTAAATTTGTAATTAAGCATGGATATACATATTTTTGTATCTCCAGAATCGTTGTATAAAATATTGAAAATCATTTTTAGGGTATCCCCCCTACAGGTAACGTGAGGTTGAATTTTTTATTCGTCGCACACCCTATAGCGTGGGGTATCGTTGAAAAGGTCTTCAAAAAATATTATGGATCTTCTAAGATCATTTTTGGAATTAGGGGTCCGTTTGCGAAATATTTGGCTTTAAAGTGCAAATTTTGGGTAGAGTTAAGTATCTCTGTGTGTGCTGGCTAAACGGTTAGAGTTGAACAAGTGAAAAAATTCTCTAAAATACATAGGTTATATGCTGAATTTACAAGGAAAACTATTACGGCTATGTTAGCATAAGTAGTTAATGAGTAATAGTCAATAAACTTACTACTTTGGAATCGTACATTGCGCGTGGCCTGACACGCACTTGGCCGGTTTTTTATGTACTTACAAGGTTGATACTACTCGTGTAATTGTGTACGTGTAAAGTCAAACTACATATGTTCATATTTTCATGCCGCCTAACTTTATATTTAAAAACACGTGCTCGCCTCGCTGGCTCGCCGGCGGTGCCAGACTCGACCACGAGTGACCCTTCACCCGAACCGTTCAGAACTGCTAATTATTGCGTAGTTCTAGTTGCAAGAGCATCTCTCAAATTGCAAAGTTTATTTAATACTGTATTTACAATTTAAAACAGTGATTTTACTAATACGTAGGCAATTTAAAGTTTTCAGTTTAATTGTAATGTTTATTTACATAACATTATTAATATGGCACATTTCTACTTAAACAAATCTCTGGATCGTGGTTTTCTATATTATGTACATATCCGTTACTATTTTTTCAGCAGCACGCAGATATGTCACAGGGAAAATTTTGTAAATCGAGTAAGTTTATATCATTTTCCTGCGACAGATACTTTCTGATGACCATATTTACAAAAATACACGGAAAGCCAAAAATTATGAATCTATATACGAACTATATATATCTATATATCTATGAACATACGGTAGTTGAAGGAGAAGTATCCTAAATACCAATGATGGCAAATTTTGTTAAAATACAGATATTATCAAAATACTCTATGGTCAAGTACATGCAAGTCTTGCAACTTGATAAAAATAAAAAACAGTCTTGTCGCAACTGCTAACGTGTTTTATTAGATTATAGGCCCAGTCCCGCATTTTTTCCATCAAGTTATACATAATATAGTCAACGTTCCAAAGTTAAGAGGACGTGAGAATTATGATGATTGGATGTTCGCGGAAAAAAAGTTAAAAAATTATGTCTGTCCGTATAAATAAATCTTAAGTGATTCTTAAATGTTAAACAAATTTTTAATGTCGGATATTTATTTATTACACTTTATTGCACACCAAATTTACAAAGTTAGAAAAGGTTTATAATGTTAATATTATTATGATTTGTGCACTAAAGGCGATCTTATCGCCTATGTGTCTATACATACATATGTGGAATAATATCTAATGACGTAAATGAATAGCAATAAAATCAAAATAAAATGTCCTAAATGCTTCCATGTACGAGTATTATGGCCATTTTATATACTTGTATATACATCACTTGTGCAAATAAAAATACTGGTAAATGCGAATAAACGTAATACGCAAATGACTGATTTTTATTTGATTTTGTAAACTTTTCAATACGTTTGTTTACTGTATAGAAACAACTCCATTCATCGTTTGAATTTACTCGACAAAAATAACTTCAAATAAAAACGAATCAAATATAAGGCGCGCTCCATTCAATCATTCGGGATCCGGAATTAAATTTTAATGAAGGTTATTTATCGTCATTTAAGTCCAGAAAGCTACTGTTCGTTTGCCATGCACAGGAGCATAATCTAAATCAAGTTTTTTTCTACTACTGACTAACTTGAGATGTATAGTGGTAGTTTAAATTATTTACATCAAAACTAAAACTGTAATGCGATAATTTAAAAATAATAATGTGAGTCCTTCGCTCCCTTTGGTCGGCAACGGATTGGCATGGGTGAGGCACTTGTCGTAAGATCATAATAAAACTACTATTATATATGTACTATTATTTCTTCTGTGATATAATCTAACATTTTAACAAAAAAATAACCGACTTCAAATGAAGTACATTGTATTTTTGACATGGATAATATTGTCAGATCTCGGTCAAATTTATGTGGGACTACACGACCAGCACCAGCTTTCGATTAAAAAAAGAATCATCCAAATCGGTTCACCCAGTCCAAAGTTCTGAGGTAACAAACATAAAAAAATACAGTCGAATTGAGAACCTTCTCCTTTTTTTGAAGTCGGTTAAAAAATAACTCAACCAGCACACGGATTTTGATTGTAGGACTACAGTTGATCTATAGGTAAAGTGCTTTTGACTATCAAGTGAGTCGTTGTTACATAGTTCTGCGGCCGAAGCAGACATTTGTGTAAATGATACAGGACACGCTAGTTTGCACTACTCAGTAGTCTGTAATCGACCTCGACTGCATCTATTTACTCACCGTTCTAACTTCGCTCTCGGCTCCGTTTGCGAGGTATTGTGTTTGTTTCAGGTTGGGTGCTAGCAGTTGTCTGTGAACAAACAATAACGTATTAAGTCTCAAATCGTACAATTCATTTCAAGAAGTTTAAACGTAAGTACGTCTGCATCATGTTCTAAAGAGAAGAGGTTAAATGTTCGTAAAAGGAAAGGTTGTAGATAGAACATGTATCGGGAGAGTTAAATAATTTGTTGTTAATTTTTTTTAGAATAGCTGACAAAGTCACTGATGATAAGTGGTTACCGTCATCCATTAGTAACATCAAAGGTATTACCGATGACAGTGGCGTACCTAGGCCGACAGAACAAGGCAAGCCCAGTTGTGTCATACAACCCAGGATTTTGGGATCTTTGGCCCGATAACAGAGAACATTCCATTTCATACGTATAATATTTACCAACACATAATATGAGTGTTAACAGCTGCAGAGTGATGATAGTAAAGCAATGATAGTAAGCTGGGCTTTTCAGCTTGTAAGGCTGTACCGCCACTGACCAATGAGTTACAGGACAAGAAAGAAGGGAGAAGAAAGTAAATGACCAGCTAGATTTGCTTAAACGATTAGTCATTGAAGTTTGTTTATTAGTTCAGCCGCAGCGACCTCCAACAGAAAGATGCTAATGCCATACGATTCAATAAAACACCACGAGCAGACCTTTTAAAAACGAATAAAGACCCATAGTATTTTCGTTTTAAATGGTTTTATTTACCTTTGAAAGAGTTGAAATTTTTATACATTGCTTTAGTAGATAACAATGTATTTTTGTGATAATCATACGTAATTTAGCTCCATATGGAACTTCTTAATGTTAACATCACATTCACTTATATCTACATTGACACTTTAAAAGAGTGTATTTAGTTTAGAACTAAGTTATATTCTTTGTATTACAATATCATTGTTTATCTATCTTAATATGTATAAATTACGTGTCACGTTGTTTGTCCGCGATGGACTCCTAAACTACTTAACCGATTTTAATCAAATTTGCACACCGTGTGCAGTTTGATCCAACTTGAAAGATAGGATAGCTAACATATCAATTTTAGTCGCAATATCATTTATGATAAGTATAATTTCCGCGTGCGAAGCTGCGGGCAACAGCTAGTCTATATAGAAAACACAAAAAAATGTTTGTACTGATGTCCTTTATAGACTTTGAAACTTTTCAACCGATATGCCTCAAAATGGTTTCATTTGAAAGGCAATAATGCGAAGATGGTTTGAGAGCAATGCGTCAGGCACATTTTGAATGTTAGAGTTTTTCAATACAAATTATTTTCGCGTATCCACTAGTTTTGAATAATTACATTGAGGTTGGCATAAACTTCCCCCAGCTGCATGAATAAAGATGCTTTAACAGCTAATATAATAGCTATCAAGTGAACGTAGAGTGCTGTTTGCGCTAATAAGCAACCTCGGATGTCCGGGATCACGTTCGATGGCCACCACATTAATGCTGGCGTGCATGCTGCATCATAATTTTGTTCATTCAGCCGTAAATCGCGTCTGACTTGATATAGGTAGCACATCACTTTGAGTCTAAATTGTTTCCTAGATTATCCGGTGCACCTGCTATCGATTTAGTGAAGACTTGAATGGGTTGGTTTGATTGTTATCAGGTTTGTAGATGTATTAGTTTTGTTGGCGCTTTAGTGAAGAGCTCTGAATTGGATTAAAGATTCCTATGTTATCCCTTCGTCTGATTGAAATCAAGTATTAATCTATAGTAAGAAAGAAATCTTTAAAAAGTAATTTACAAGCTTTCAACCTGTGATCTATATCTATATATCTGTATGTAAAAGGCAAAAGTGATTGACTTATGTATCAAGGCCAAACCCTTAGGGCTAGAAACTTAAAATTTCGCACACGTATTTCTCTTATGTTGTAGGCATCAATGAACTAATATAGACTTAGGAAGGATTTTTCAAAATTCAAAATTCACAGTTTCCGCGTGCGAAGCTGCGGGCAATTATAACTAGTGAAGTATAAGTAAACTTAGCAAAATATATCGTCCCCGTAGAGCGAAAAGTCATTAAGTGCAAAAAACCTGTTTTGAGATAATGAGGGTTAAAGTTTTGAAATATATAAATCGCCATAACTTTAATATGTCATAACATGTCTCTATATTTTTGGTTTTATTTTGAAGAAATTTAAATCAAATTAATATTATACTACCTGTAACAAGTGAAAATCGAGTAGTTAATGAGAAAATATAAAATACCCTAAAAAACGCAAATTAATTATTTGTTCTCAATAGAATGTCTGAGTTAGTTAGGAATTAGTTAATTTTCGCTCTTAGTTAGTGATATATATTTTACAAAATCATTTAACAGTAAGGAGTGAGAAGTCACTATTTGGAGTTAGTTGATTTTCGCTTTCGGGTATTTTAACAAAGTGCTGAATTTAATAACTCACTAAAACATTTTAGTGATTATAGTCTACCTAAAAGCCTACGTATGCATTGAAAATTTAATAGAAAAAGTAATTAAATCGTTTTAGTTCCGACCTACGTAAAGTTTCGATAAATATAAAATAATTAAGAAAATTTAGTTATTTCTCTCATTTCGCTGTGGGATCCAAAGCATACATTTACTTAATTTTCACATTTCGTAAATCGGAAACGAACGCACATATAAAATAGATGGTTAGACTGATATTTAGAGAAAAAAATGTGGTTTTAGTGACATTGATAACTCATTTTGGCCATTTTTCGACTTAGTGACTTTTCGAACTACGGGGACGATATACGGCACGGAAATAGTACGGCATGAAAGTCAGCGGCTATGGCCCACCGCGGCTACTTTTGAAGAAGATCCGTTTCGTCAGGAGTATCAATTTATTTTATCACCAGTATAATTTTCTATTGAATATTAAGTGTAAACTTATGACGTATTTGTTGCACAGCACCTTTGTTGAAATAAGTAGTATTATTTTTCTTTTTTTCTTTCTTTTTTTTATCGCTTCTAGTAGATCGCTTGAAGACAACACACCAGTTACGCGGCGGATCGACAAATCCGTCGGAAATGCCGCGGTAAACTAATTTCGCTGATAAGTAATTTTTTTGGGGCAGCGTTATTTGATACGTTGTGAGTTACGAACTGTAGCGAATACTATTATTTGAATAAGGACAAAATACAGCATTATATTGTTAAAAAATGTGTGAAATTATGTTATAATCGCACAAATTCAATTTAAAAATATATTTTGTATCGATATTTTGGTTAATTGAATCATCTTTAGTCAACAATTTTAGCACGGTACAATAATTTAACTATTAGATACCTATATTATAAGATTTTTATAAAAAACTTCTACGAGGATAATATACAAATTAAACATCTTGGGTTATAATGAGAATGCATGAAGTAAATTGCTTCATAGAATTAAGATTAACTTAAAATTTTAGACTGTTTCCAAATGCCCCGCATCATCTTGTGAATTGGACACAAATTTTTCTGAGAGATATTTCACGTATTCTTTGGCCCGGGGCGAGCTTATGAAGATTTCAGCAGATTTTCTCCAGGAAATATCTATTACGATGATTTTGATGCTCGTCCTTTAAGTGGAGGGAGCGAGAAAGATGTTATGATATTTTGAGTTATAGTATTATTATGTCTTCTGTAGTTATAGCTATCACTTAACAACTTATTTTGATTTTAATAATAATTTATTCATGAAATTTGATAAAGGTTAAATATCAAACGACTAACAATAAGATTTTGAATTTAATGCAGAATTCTTTATGTCGATAATAGGGGATAAGCTTTGTGTTTTGTTTGATCTTAACATAATAGACATTAAGCCATAGTGCAATAGTATCAAATAACATAAATCTAATCTATTATATTTTAGAGTGTTTGCTTGTCCTGTTATTACTATAAATGTAAAAGTCTGTGAAGATGTTTGGATGTTTGTATATTTGCTAAGTATACCCTGGATTAACACATAGCTTGTATTAAATAAAGGAAATATTATAATAATATCATTCCCTTTCACCTTCACCAAAGAAAAGCAAAGTTAACTGCAAAAGATTTGGGGTTCGTATGTGTTATCCATTAACGATATTATTTCGGACGAGATCTGTTGTTGCTACTGATCAAGACATCTCGAAAGTGTATCGATTCATAAATTCCTTAGTCGAACCGTCTCGTACGAGTAGTACCTATTATCGGATAGTAAAATCTTTATTTTAAGATAGAAAACAATGCTAACACTATGTAATAGTATCGTTGGGACTAAAAGGCACAGAACATAACTATATTATAGTATAGGTGATGACAATTTACCATCAGATCCATAGGCCTGTGAGCACTCTGTCTGACGCTTAGGCTATAACAGGAGGGACCTAACGTCATTGCTTCTTTGGATACTCAGCTAATCACACTTTTCTGTAAGGTACTTTCGCCCGCTTTTGATGTAGCGCTCACCAAACTACACTTCATCTCCAGTGACCATCGAGTATCTACTGTCGTTGTTAAGCATTCACTTATATTGAATATGGAGTCGGCTTGGATTCAAGAAAAGAGTCCAATCTCCAACCGATCTTTAGTAGAATTATCTCATTTAACTTCGTAGTTATCGTTATCGCCGGGACGTAGATAGATCTATTTTCGCAAATGCTAAGCTGTTACATTGTTTCTGCAACAACACCGTGGGATAATTTATGTTTCCGAGTTTATCCCCTCCGAATGTATGATAATACCTGAGCTGTTGTGTTGTTTCCGTAAGTACTGCCATAATAAAGATATTCACTGCGCAATTAAGAAGCTTACTCTTTTGTTATTGTGTGGTTGTTACACTTTTATAAATAAACTAGGAAATCGTCCTCGCTTCACTTCGGGGAAAATAGTAAAATAAAAATATAATATAGGCTATGTCACCCGGGGATAGTGTAGCTTCTCAACAGTGAAAGAATTTTTCAAATCGGTTCGGTAGTTTCAGAGCCTATTCAATGCAAACAATCAAATATTTCCTCTTTATAATATTAGTATAGATAAGGTATAATATATTTCGTTACGAGTGCGGAAAGCCTGTCATTGCAAAGAGTTCTGACAAATGTCTACCCGAGCCGAGGCGCAGCCGAAGGTGAGGGTTGACAGTCGGAACAAGTTGCAATGACGGTTCCGCACGTGTACTGAACAACTATTTTTAATACAGTTGTGAAAAAATGATGCAATTTAATAGAATAATAAAAACACAATCTTTTTGGAAAATGGCGCCAACCGTAACAGAATATAAGCAGAGATTTTTTTTGTTTTCTTTACCCATTCTTGGTAGGCAAAGGGAACTATGCCCATACAGCCAAGTCTTCAGTAGATTTTTTTTATTGTTATGAAATGAAAATAAAATTTAATGAGATGAAATGAAATGAAACCTAACCTAACTCATTGAATCAAATCATTAAATCTGATATTGAAACAAATTAGTAGCTTCTTTTTAGAAATATTTGCATGAATCATGAAAACTTCTATGATTTTTTTTGTAAAAACTTCGTGGTTAGTTTTTTCTTTCTAATACACATTATTTTGACAGTTGGGAAAGAGAACACATGAGTTCAGAAAAGGTAAAGAAAAAGCACGAGTGTGTAATAGCCCACATCCCGAACGCTATACGTCCCTGCAATACGCCACTTTTTGAGCAACTGTATTAAAAAATAAATAACGCTACACACGTCCCACACTAGGATTTCCTGTGATGTGGGCGCGTGGGTGCCACGGACAACACACAAAGACATGATCACACATACCCAGACCGAGAGCAGAAATTTAAACGCATCATTCAAATTTCCGTCTCGCTGGGAATCCAACACAGGACCCTTGGCGCGGCGATCTGGCATGGTAACCATTGCGCCACACGGGTCGTCAATTTTATGCAAGAGGATAGCTGATATGGATAGCGCAGTGGTTTGAACGAAAGACAAAGACGTCTTTGCGTGGAGACCAAGTTCAGACCCCAATATGTATCAAGATCAGTATCAAATAACAGTCGGGGCTTTGCTTATGAAATGTCAAAAAATAATTATAAAAAACCTGCCAAGTGCGTGTCAGGCTACGCTAAATGTTTTTTCTTTCTTTCTTTCATTTTGTAGTTTTAATGAAATCTATATTTATGCCAAACTAGCTTATGCCTGCGGCTTCGCCCGTGGAAGAGCGGTTTCGAAACGAAATTTTTAATTAATTAATTTAGATTTATAAAACCCATATTTACGTATTAGATGATGCCCGTGGCTTCATGCGCGTGGAAATCGATTTTTTACAAATCCCGGGGGAACTTTGAACTTTTCCAGGATAAAAGGTAGCCTATGTGTTAATCCAGGGTATTATAGGTTATGTCCATTCCAAATTTCAATTTGATTGAGGAACAAACATCCAAGCATCTTCACAAACTTACATTTATAATATTAATAGCATGCGTGTTAAATTATGTATATATGTATATTCCACTTATAGCATTAAAACATCAAAATAGAGTAAAAAAGTTTTCTTAATTGAGTTATCAAGTCGTTAAGATAGATAAAGGAGAAACTAACGTAACTGCGGAAAGTTTACAGCCTAAATATTATCTTTGTTTGGCCCGTCCTTGGTGTATAGAGATCGGGGGAGAGGCGTGGAGGAAAGTAATTATCTGTTTTTTTTTATTCAATTCCTAACTCCCAATAATTCCAGTAATTATTTTTATTACTGACCAACTAGCGGATAACCGATGGGTGCTACTGTGTTAAAAAAAGAAAATGTGTGCAATTCACACGTGGTAGAAGTGAAACTTTCCAAAATTTTGGTTTCAAGATAATGAGATGAAAAAGCAATAAATCGAATCTTAAAGCAATAAATCGAAGCGCCATCTATGAATACAACTTAGCACTTTTTAAAAATCTATCTAGGAATAAAACGAATGTTCTATCCTGTGGTTCTATCTTATTCCTCGCGCCATCTATGAATACAACTTAGCATTTTTACTGTCACTAAGAAAGAATGAAATTCTTATTTTTTTGTTGATAAATTCTTTGAAAATATTTAAAAGAGCATTTGAAAGTATTTAAAAACAGTATAAAAATAAAACTAAAAAAAAAGAAATACTGAGACGCGAACCTGCGCATCAGGTATTGTGTATCTACGTCCTGACCATTGAGCTACGGAGAATTTAAATTGAAAGTCGAAATTAGCGGTTATATTATCTTACCTGTCGTTGCATCCGGTTTCAAATCACTAACGATTCTAAAGAAGTTTCACTTCAAAAATAATGTGCCTAATGCATTGTTTTAGTGTTCTGAACCATTTTCGCATTGTTGCCTTTCAAATGAAACCAGTTTTGGGGACATTGGTTGGATGGTTTCGAAGTCTATAACTTACATTGATAGAACCATTTTATGTTTTATATTATATTTTATATTTGCCGATATTATTACTTTTTGTACGGTTAAGGTTTGACAGGATTAAGTTCGTTATAAAGTTTCCAATGATGTGTACTGATCGACGGTCGAATCTTTTTTCAAGGTTTCAATCAGCATGGTCACTAAATAAATAATTAATTATAACTGATAATATGTTGTCTTTCCATTTCCTTTTCTAACCTGCTTAGGCTATTGGTAACAAAACCAAGGTACTTGAATATATTAGTTAGTTGTAATTGTGAATAATACCTAACTCTTTACAATGTAAATCATATACAAAATACCTGAGCAAAAGCAGTTACGTCACAGTTCCCAAACAACAATCATTTCCATATGACAGCACATTACAGGACTTATGACTTTAAGCCGATCATTATAACTCACAAAATCCAACAGGACCTACACACAATTGCCGTAATACATTCGCATCTCGTGAGATCATTTCCAGGAGTCGAAAATCCATGTTAATTCCCTCCGAGGTTTCCCGTGGTATGCTAATTAAGTCATTACTACTTTAAATATAACGGCTTTAATGTGCGGAGGGTATTTACATGTTCTGAAATAAATAAACGTGAGTGTATTATGGCAATGACGACATAGGTACACTTTAAAATACCAAATGTTCAAACGACAGGATCATTTCAGTTCGCAACGAGGAATGATGAGTTAAAATTTCTATTTTCGTGGAAGTGTGTATCCTTGTCTTTATATGTTGTCCATTGCACCCATAGGGTATCCCAATGTGGGGCTATGATTGTATAGCGGATGAATAAGTACCTACTAAAAGACCTGGAGTTTGAACGTCACTTGCAAAGGTCAGAAAGGTCGACTTGTTTAAAAATAGACGCTGAAAAAATAGCCGCTACTGTGTACCTAAGTTGTTTGCGTTGGTACAAAATAAATTAAAACCTATATTTTTTACAAAATCGTAAATATTTAACCGCATCATCTACATTTATTATCTTTACCTCTGTCCTAATCAGATGTTCCCGAAGCAACATACTTCATGTAATTGTAACACGTACCTACGCGAGATATGGAATCCAAATTCAAATTCACGTCGCTCCAAGCGAAACTGAGGGATGCTTAATTTTTCGGGAATAGCGCCCGACGATAAGCTAATCCGGAGATAAAAAAACAAACAAACCAGTTACAATATAACGAGTGCGAGCCCACAATGCAAAACGTGAACCTCTGCTGTTTTCATGCAAATTATCCCGCGAATGGAATAGCCGCGCGCGTTTGTCTCTGAATATTCATGCAACGCCATCTTTGGCTTATATTGAGAGTTATTTTCGACGTATCTTTCGTCACGCGTTTAAAACGTTTGAACAACGAAAAATATTTGTGCAGTCAACTGTAAAATAACATAAAAATATAATTTTAATGCAAAAGAATGAGAGTACGAAAACGATTTGTATAATAACGTATGTAATCTAACTTTCACCTGTAATTTCGTATGCGTGGAATTTTGCGATGTATTATATGTATGTAGTTATGACTCTACGTAATTATTATTCTTATGATTTTCCGTTCTAAATTATCATTTTAATTGTTAATAATTGTTTAATGTCCGATAAAATATCATCACAATCATTTCGAGTGCCAAAGTAAATATTGTAAACATAACCCTTTGAAGCTGAGATAAAATACGGATGTAAAACTACATATATGACATAGAAACCTCAAACTAAAATTTTAGAGTGTTTTAACTCCACAATGATCATAAATTTACTATTCTGTGGTTAGGGTTAAATTTGGGGTAAATTAAATCAGGTGACGTCAGAACGGTTATTCAATCGCTTGTGACGACGTGGCGCTTCCGTGAAAGTACGTGTTCAAGTTTGAAGCGACGGAGAAAAATTTAAAAAGAAAAATATATTATGATTTATAAGAATATATTATGAGTTACAACAAAACTTATCGTATACCGCCATGACACAGAGAGAAAGAGAGCAATATACTACGTTACATCACATGTTTTGTCTCATCTATTACATTGCACATAATTATTAATTACGTTCCTTTCTACAAAAAGTTTCATTTTACGAATTTCACAATTTGTCTAGAAATTACGACATTTATACCTTTTTGATTGTTTTCTTTAAGTAAAAACTGCGCTTGGTTTATTTATGTGGGTTTATGAAATAATTTCCGTTTCCGCTCGTGCCTTGTTCCGACGACTCGATATCGCTGCGACTAATGAGGCATACATGTATTGCGTAAAGCCGGGATAATCGCCCTGTATACATCGTACACGTATACTGAGCGCTCAGAGAAACTTATACAAACATTGTATGGATCGCTCTCGTTTGAAATCACATCGTACTAAATATTATAAATATTGTGAAAGTTTGCTTATGAGGATGTATGGATATTTGTTTTTCATTCAGGGAAAAACTACAAAGCGGATTTCATGAAATTTTACACACAAGTATACCATGATATGGAATAACATATACGACCCAACTCAGTCACTAACGGTTACTAAATCGCTCCTTAGTACAGAATTTGTATCGACGCTTGAAAGGAAAAATTGACTAAGCGACTTTGAGCTAACTTTACAGGAGAGTAGTTTAAAGTTGGAATTTTTAGAAAAAGAACATAAATTTTTTCGTAATCCTCCTACCGACTTTATTCTTACTGTTTTGGAATCCTTATTTTATCATCTATATTATAGCATATACAACAACTTTTCTAAAAATTCAACTTTAAACTGCTCTCCTGTAAAGTTAGCTCAATGTCGCTTAGTCAATTTTTCCTTTCAAGCGTCAGTATGGTGATTCTTTATTAAGGAGAGATTAAAGTAACTGTTAGTGACTCTGAGTTGGGGCGATAAAGTACTTATTTTCCCGGAAAACACGGTAAAAGCTGTGACAAGAGCGCTAGTTAGACAATACAGAGAAGCTAGCACCACAGTTACGAATAGGATTAAAGATTTTAAATCGACTCACTATTCTATGTGTCCATAGTGCAATAGAAATATGTACACATTATGTTCATTCTCAATATTATTATGTAAGAAAG
Source organism: Thymelicus lineola (assembly GCA_963932265.1). Lineage (NCBI taxonomy): Eukaryota > Metazoa > Arthropoda > Insecta > Lepidoptera > Hesperiidae > Thymelicus > Thymelicus lineola. Next base: position 18,271,545 of record OZ010686.1, read on the forward strand.
TCTCATAATAAGTCTCATAATTTACCGCATGATTTAACTCACTATCTGTGAGTAAAGTTCTTGTTCTTCTTTCTTTCTTGGCCGGCAACGCATCAGTGATACCTTTGGTGTTGCTGATGTTCATGGGCGGCGATAGCCACTTACCATCAGGTGGATCGTCAGCTCGTTTGCCGGCTATTTCCATAAAAAAAAAACTGTCTATAATATCTATGGAAATTGGCAAATAATGGAAGCTGGGGACGCGCTCTCTTTTTTTTCATTCCTTTCTCTGTTTTCTTCTGTCTTTTGAATATCTAATTTAATAAAAAAGAAAAAATATAAAGTTATTTTGTATCAAGTAGATTATGCGATTAAATTTCGTACTCCAGTACAGCCACTGAGATAAATGGGTTTAAGCAATTGTTTGTATAAATGAATCAAGTCAAAAACCTCTATCAGAGCAAAAGATTTGAGTCGAGATTATAAAATCCACAAAACGGAACATTTTCCAGAATATAAATGATACCTAAAATATTATTTGTTTTACAGATATGAGTTGTGTATTTATTTCACCACAGAAAAATATGCTTACCTTTACATTTCTTTTAGTTTGTATATTTTTCAGCGAACGAAGTTCATATTAAATTCTATCAACAACTCAATCAAGGAATGTAAATTCTTTTAAGATGCTTCTTTTGACTTTGTGTTGTTTATTTTAACATAAATAAAGTAATAATGTAAAAGTCAGTTTATTTTTCATTATTATCACAACACAGGTCGGGTCTTAACTTATATAAGGCAACGACTATCCTATAGTTTCCTCGCTGACCACGTGTGGTGTTTGTGAACCTGTAAAGCCCGCCTTCTTGTGTTTTCTTCACCATGTTCTTCATCATTGAATAGAACAAGAAAGGACTTAGGGACTTCATAACACGCATATTTAAAAAAAAATAGTTTAGTGATTTGAACTGAATTTCTTTTGCTAGGTATTTTATTAAAATTGAAGGAAAGATATTCTTTAATTGATCACTAATTGCCATAACTTTGGTAATAGTATGGTAATAATATGGTAATTATAATAGTAGTCCTTCAAGATGTCAATTCTATTACACGTAAAAACGATTTTGAAAAGGATTTAACGTTGTTTTGAAAATACCTCCACCAAATACCAAAGCAATTTTATTCTTTCTTGAAATCCTCATGAAATTCTAGATATAAATTAGTTTCCCTTTGAGCTATCCCGCTTAAAGCAAGCGGGGACAGCTTTGAAGAGAACAAAATGGGTTAGGTTCATATCAAATTCGATTTGGCCTTACAACTTTATCGTTATGAATGTACAATAATTACCCGATTGACAAGGAGCGGTTATATTTTCGCGCGTAGCTTGTATGTATGTATGTATGCATTCAATATTAATTATTACCTCATATCTTTGATCTTAGGAAAGCTTTTGACCGTGTTCATAATGACGTATTACTAACAAAATTTGCGGCTATTGGTTTTACGCCTAAACTATTGAAGCTATTTGCGAGTTACTTTGCCAACCGCGTTCAATACGTACAACTCTCAAACTTCCGCTCTGACCCATATATGACGTGTTCTGGTGTCAGCCAGGGCAGCACACTTGGCCCTACGCAATTTTTAATAATGATTAATGACTTGCCGAATGTGGTCAAATCAGCTAAGTGTCTTATGTTTGCCGACGATCTGAAACTATTCATGGGCATAGGAAATTCCGACGACTGTGATATTATGCAGAGAGATATTGACAGTGTAGTTAATTGGTGCGAACAAAATCAGCTTGAGTTTAATATAACTAAATGCAAATGCATTACGTTTACTCGCTCAAGTTCACCAATCGAATTCTCTTACACAATAGATACAGTACCTCTTCAGCGTGTCACACAAATTCGCGATCTTGGTGTGACCCTGGATATTAAACTTACATTTAATACTCACATCACCGAGTTGTGTAGATGAGCATACAAATCTTTAGGTTTTGTCATGAGGCAGGCTGCTAGATTTAGGGAGAGGAACACAATTGTTGCACTCTATTATGCGTTTGTCAGGAGCAAACTGGAATATAATGGCATAATCTGGGACCCGCACGAATACAAGTACAATATAATGATAGAAAAAGTCCAAAAGAAGTTCTGTCGCTACTTGTATTATAAACTCTACGGATATTATCCGTATCTTTATCCATCCCTCTTCATAGGGGGCATGGTAGGCATTGATAGATTGGAGGTTAGAAGAAAATGTGCTATAATGCTGCATTATTACCTTCTATTAAACGGTAGGATAGACAATCCAACTACTCTGTCGCGCTGTGAGCTGTTCGCTCCACAGCGGTTGCGGCGCGGCCGCGTGCCGCGTTTGCTGGCCCCGCTGCCGGCCCGCACGCGCACTGCACAGCACGCGCCGACTGCCCAGGCAGTATGGCTAATCAATGCTCTCGTTGCCCGTGAGCCTGATATTGACATATTTTATATGCCACTATCTGAATTCATTAGAAAGTGTAGCAAGTTTATCTGTGAGATATCTTAGATAATGTACCTAATCTTAATCTTTGTTAGCTCTATAGTTTCTATAAATTGCTCTTTTCTCGATTTGCTCGTATTCTAGGTTATATTATTGTTAGTCTGTTCTTCTTAAGTTTTGTAATAATATGTTGTTTTTTCCGGTTGTATGAATATTGTATTGACTTGTAGTGCGCTTTGGTGTAAACTGTAAGCACAAAAAGTGTTTTGTTTAATAATAAATAAATAAATAAATAAATAAACCGCTGGACCGATAATATTATTAAAATATCGTGATTAGATGCGTCTTGACAGCCCAATCTTCTTAGTTAAGTAAAATTAGAAAACACAAAATTAAACTAAAAATTATAAGTTAATTAAATAATGATTTGTATTCTCATTTATAACGCTCTTCTATAGATATCTCTATCGATAGTACTGGTAATTAGGTGTTAATTAATCTAGTATTTTTATCTGTAATCCGACCACGAAGGTTATTTTGGTTTACAGGATTACTGGTGTCCACTAGGACAAGATTCCTGTAAGGACGCAATTTAAATAAAGATTCGGAGTCCTAAAAAAATGGCAGCTTTGTAATGTTGGCCATACATGATCAAATGTACTTGTCAAGTTTGCAGCGGACTTGACGCGAAATCCAGTAAACTTGACGTTGCATGACCACGGCATAGCTATCTGGCCATATAGCTATATGTCGCATCACCATTACTTATTTTAGGTTTAGATACGAAAACGACCTGTTTTTATGATAAATCGTCACGTTCTTTATACAATTCAAAAGCATTTATAATTTGAATTCAATTTAAAAGGTTCGTGTAAAAGACAACATTTTAAACTGAAACATTCCATATTTACTTCGAACAATGTTCTTTTTGCTGGTCAGTTAGAGTATGTAAAGTAGGTACAGGATATAAAATAAACAAAAAATACAAAAGTTACCCTGGCTAGTGGCTAGTAAAAGTTAGTGTGGATATAAAGTTACATTTAGATGGCGTAAAAACTATAAAAAACCGTAGTTCTCGACTGGTTCGCTTTAATTATGTTACATAGCAATGCTATGACACGAAACCAGTGCTATCTCTGTGTAAAGCTCACATGATCAGTGAAGTGTATTTTTTTTTTTATGCTTTGAGCAGGCAAACGAGCAGACGGGTCACCTGATGGTAAGTGATCACCGCCGCCCATGGACATTAGCAACACCAGGGGCGTCACCAACGCGTTGCCGGCCAAGAAGATGACGATAGACCCGCTTCTTGAAGGACCCCATGTCATAGCTTAGAGGGACGTACACTCAGCAAAAGAGTTTCTATGCAAGACATTATACAAAAATGTTCCGTATCTAATGTAAACATATTCCTTATGACATAACTGTTTTGCTGAATTTAGAATACCTAACAATATAAATTTCATATCAACAAAGATGTAAAGGATTTTCCTTTTCAAGTTGACCACATGACCACTGGTCTATTTAAAATTTTACTTATTTCAAATCATTATAGTGAACATGATGAAGGTAAAGACTTTCGTAAAAACCGAAGCGGCCTCTAGTCCCTTTTGGTTAGTTGCCCACCCCAATATCAGGGATTGTATAAAATTTGAAAGCCTTCGATAAGGTTTGGCGACTGATATTTCTCGATAACTATCAAGATAGATGCCACGCATTCTCGTATTCTCGACCACGCTCATATATCACTTCGTTCGCTCTTATAAAACAATATTTGAATAAAACTTGTGAATAAAATCGATTCACAAATGACCAAAGATGTCAGTTTGACTGACAGATCAGGACAAAAGTGTACATTGACATCTGGTGAATTCAAGGGAAAACCGCTCTTATTGCCCATTGTGTTTGAAGACAATGGTCGTTAATTGCTTGTCAAGTCTAGCGACCCAGGATTTCGTCGTGTCGAGGCCTGACAGGTTAATCCCCGGGCTTTAGTTGAGTGTGGGTGGGTGGCTGGGACACTGCAAGCCTCGAGAAAATTATTTCATGATCGTATTGAATATTGAATAGTAACGTATTATTGTTCAAATACGGACTTTTTCTCTATTTAATAGTCGAAAATGGGGTATCCTGGCTCATGAATGATAATATACATTATGTTTTAACTATAACACACTAGACAATGTTATAAGTTTTCAATCTGAGGTCATGATTGAGAATTTCAAATTCAAATTAAAAAATCCATTAGGTTATATAGGTTTATCATTTATTTAATGGAGTACATGTCAAAATAAATTAGTATAATCAATTATTGTGCGTTAAATTATAATTAATCTTAATTATTGACTTTTGAAATTTTTTATTCATAGTTCATAAACTCCTAGCAATGTCTGTACTTAACAAGAATCTTTACTAAACTCAATGCAGAGATCAATTTGAGATTCTCTTGTGCGATAGAATCGAAAACTTATCAAACGGTTTCCAAAGTGCACTCTCTCAACCCCAGGACAGCTTTCAATATTCTTCCAATCAACAGTGTTTTTAACCGACTTCAAAAAAAGGAGGAGGTTCTCAATTCGACTGTATTTTTTTTTTTTTTTTTTATGTTTGTTACCTCAGAACTTTGGACTGGGTGAACCGATTTGTATGGTTTTTGTTTTAATTGAAAGCTGGTGCTTGTCGTGCGGTCCCACATAAATTTGAACGAGATCCGACAATGACATCCATGTCAAAAGTACAATTAACTTCATTTGAAGTCGGTTAATTTTTTGTTAAAATGTTAGATTATTAGTTTTAAAATGAGAAGTTATACTAAGATAATTGGATACAGCTGAACTTATAATATTGACTTAAATTAAATAGCGTACTTGCAATTTAATGAACATATAACTATGCAACACAAATTGTAATATTACCACATACGACATATTAGTACATAATAGTAACATTACATAGAAAGAATGTAACAATTAAAATGCCCTTTATTCGTAATACCCTTTTTCTGTAATACTTTCACTTAGGAACAGCCATTCGCGTGCGCTCTTCTAGGTAATATAGTGAGGTAATCATGCAAATATCCCCCTTTGAAGCCGCCGAGTGCCGAGTGCACTGCCTCACTCGCAAAGGACTCCCCACTCGAAGATAATTTAGCGAAAAATCATAGAAATAAGAAAGTGCACTCAGAGACTTCATTGGCGTTGTCTTACAGTAGACCTTTAATTTTAACTGAAAGAGCGTTTTGTACGTGTCTTTCTTTGTTACGGAAAGAGCAGTAGGACATCACCAGGTTCCACCAACACTACCTGGATACATGGCGTTCGTCCACAGTTCGGTTTTCACGTCATTTTCTACCTCGCACGTGTAAACTGTGGAACAAACTACCTGTATCGGTGTTCCCTCTAAACTATGACATGGGGTCCTTCAAGAAGCGGGTCTATCGTTATCTTCTTGGCCGGCAACGCGTTGGTGATGCCTCTGGTGTTGCTAATGTCCATGGACGGCGGTGATCATTTACCATCAGGTGACCCATCTGTTCGTTTGCCTGCTCTAAGCATAAAAAAAGTAGTAAATCTGGTTCGTCATTGACATTGCTACTTTGAAGTATTAGTTATCAACCTCCTAGTATGAGCCTTACCTTAAGCCTACCTTATGCTAATGGCTTAATTTTTGGGGATCGTAATAGACTGGCCATGTAATGGGATTGTGATAGACTGGACATGTTTGAGGATATTCGCTTTACCTCAGAATAGATGTGGTTATATTTCTGCCTATTAAAATTTATTTTTAGAGGATTTGATCGTCTTATTTCCGATGTATTTATTTCTTGCTCACTACTCCGTCCTATAGACCTTTAGGTTTATATGACCTTTTTAAGTCTCGTCATATTCACTGTGTGGGAGATGTTCTTGTTAAATCCATCCTGCTTGCTAGATAGATACTTGCTGCTTGGTAGATGCTCTGGTGACGGTAAATGAAAACGGTTTTGCTTATAGGAAGAAGTTTTAGGTGATATTCGTCTTTCTTTCCAGTTTGTTTCCCGAATACATAAAACTCATAGAAATTATTTTCTCTCCATCAAAATTTACACAATTATCACCTCCTCGGCAGCTGTCCGCAGTACGTAGATAGAAAGCTCCGGAATTTCGTATGCATGTGTGGCTCGCTGGTAAAATGTCTTGTAGTGGTATACCTAATGTCTTACGCCATCATCTCTTTGTATTTCTAGCACATATATCTTCAATTATTTCATATTTAATAAATCAGTCTTATAACAAGTGTAACCTTCATGTGTTTTACTCGCCTCCTCTTACGCTAAAAGGCTTTTATAGAAATAAATATTGAAGTAAATCACTTATCAAGATATTAAGTATCTCTCATCTTGTCCTCGAACATGAAACAAGTAGCATATTAAATAATCTGATCTCAAATTATGTTATGATTTTCTCATTTAACCTTCAAAGACACGGCAGCTCACACCGCTTAAAATGTCTTGCTAATGCTGGCCGTCATGATCAAGTATACTGGTCAAGTTTGCAGCGGACTTGACGCGGTATCAGTAAACTTGACAGTGTATGGCCACCGTATGGCTATCTGACCATATAGCTATCTCATGCAAACTGGATGCCGCATCAAGCCAAACTGCAAACTTGACAAGTATACTTGATCGTGTATGGCCAACGTTAATTGATGCAAAATTTAATACGTTAGCTAAGAAAACACGCGAGAAGACAATTCTTGCCTCTATGTAGTGTAATCCGGTCACACACTACTGCTGGAGCGATGTTTGCCGAACACTCCACGAATGAGCTCCGAGTAGTTTGTCTCGAGATTTTATATCACGAAGCTTTCTTACAAATTACTTTAAAATAAATTGATACTTTTTATAGGTACACTTGAAACGTTTTCATTGCTATTATTATGAAAAGTCGTAACACAACACTAACCGTTGTGATTCGGTCTGTTCATAAGAAAGTCTCCGGTACTTTTCCGGACATACCACATATCTGTGTCCAATATTTTTTGAAGTTAAACTTATATATCGACGATATGTAGACTATATTGAGCTGACGATCAAATCTGATGGTAAGAGGCTATCGTCGTCCATAGACATCATTGACACCAAGCCATCACTGATGCGTTGCCGAACAAGAAAGAGTGAAGAAAAAGAAAGAAAGAACTAGCTCTCTAGCCGCCATGGTGCCAGCCGGAACACGACGAGGCGTTTGATGGTTGACTTAAGCAAGACGGTGGTAGCTATACAGGCGAACCCAACGGAGAAATAAAAAATATAATAATAATGGTTATAATTTACTATTAAAATCAATATCACCAATTTAATCTCTTCGTAAGGCCCTACCAATAGTGGGCTGGATTAAGTCGCCTTACGAACCGCATCTGGCATAGGATTGGTGCATTCTAAGCCAACCCAATATGGCTAAAAGTATCAAGATTTCATGCTTTAAGCAACCAAGCAAAGTCAAGCCAGCTCGCTAGCTAGCCGCTCTATAATAACGCGTGTACGAGCGTTTTCCTCATTTTTCTAATCTAAGCACGCCCTCTGTGTGCCTTGCTCTCGAGGTTTCATAGCAGACTGCATATTAGCCGAGTTGCAGCTAGTAGCTTGCAGTTGTTTCAGCGAAATGTTTATTTTGCACTTCAATAATTACTGCAGCTGCATGTTAAGTAATGCCGGCGTCTATTTTTAGGTGTCATAGGTTTATTATGAGAATAAAAGATGATGGTGGTGTAACTTAGCTTAACTGTAGTTTTTCATTGACTATTTTTTGTGAGCTCTAAGCTTCGAATCCATCTTACGAAACCAATTATCATAATTAGTGGAAAATATAAGTTACATTGAGAGCAATATAATGTGTGTCAGTGTAGTGGTAATAACCTCGTCTCTGTAACACGTATTCCCTTACGATGCCAAGCCGAGGTAGACATCGTTGCTAAAATTAGTGTAAACATAAACATGCCTTAGGTATAACCCCTTTCATCTTGTTACACTTCACGGAAACCGCATAGCAAATCGAGTCGGTTGACTAGTGGGCTCCGAGATAGCAACGAGTTAGCAATATGGTGACGTGGTGACGTGGCAACGTGGCGACGTGGCGACGTTTGCTCAGTTTCGGCGCAAATTAACTTGTTAGCGTTTGCCCACGACAAGCGACGTACGACGGGCACAACCACGGCTCGGTTAATTATTTCAGCTTATACGCCGTTGTCGTTTCATGCGAGGAGCATCTTAATCGCGCTTATAAATGATGCTTAGAATATTAGAAAAAGCGATTTAGGTATTCAGTAATTATTCCATGTGCATATACACAAAGAAACAGGGTATTACTAGAGTCTATTAGTGGTTAATTTTTATTGATAAAGCAAAGCAAAAGGGAAAATACATAAAATCATAAAAATTTTACCAAAATAATTATAATTTCATGAAATAAATAAATAAACGGTGAAAGCTTGAAAATAAATATGAAACAAAAACACATAAGTACTAGACGTTAAATAATGACAATCAAGTGTACAGCAGCAGCGAAAGAAAAAAAAAATAAAACAACAAAATATGTTTTAGGTGTAAAAATTATAATGTCTTTGCTCCTACGTTTTAACGCGTTAATTATAATTACGTATTACGAGTATTATTACGGATTTTTTGAGAAAAAGTTAGTGCGCTAAAGTAGCGTAGTCGTTTTAATGCGAATACAAATTAAGCGATAATTTGAGTGGTTTCTTAGACACATAAAAATATTGTATTGAGTGTAAATTGATAAAAGGATTGTAATTCTGCTGACTTGACAAACACGCTAAGTAAAGCGATTTCAGGCATTACCGTTAACATTAACGCAGATGTAGGAGCGGCATAAAACAGGGCGTTTTAACCACTATTCGTGTGAACTGCGTTAACACCACATTATTTATGGTGACGGAAGTTCTCAATGTTGTGTTTATTACGCCATAACAAGGTCCCATGTTAAGGCTTAACTTTAACATCTAATATTTAACTAATACAAGTTTAAACATGCACATAGTGGTTTTAAATTAAATAACTTTTAATTTAGTTACCTTTTTTATGATAAAATCAACGCCCTCAGTGTAAATAGTGCTAAGATTGTTTGAATAAATCAATAATCAGAAACTTCTCGTCAAAAAAATTATGGAAACTTTTATATTCCAAGACATATTCCAAATTAAAAGTTATAATGGCTGACAAATTTGGATCATACGGCTGATTGATCAAAGGACTCCGCTTGGAGACATTCGAGTTCGTGGTCGTGGCGTGCGGCCTTCGAGTATAATGAGTTTTTAATTAAAAATATTATGAAGAATACATAATTATAGTAGGTACACAATTAACTTTGCGTAGAATTGTTTTTTTTACTAATACTTTAATGTTATACTTGCAATGTGGACTAGGACTAGGTCCATTCAGCCGAGCCCGTACTCCGCGGCACTACCAGTACCATGTCGGGGGAGAGCCGCTGCGCCGCGTCACGGCGATGAGGGATTTGGGGGTACGGTTTACTACTGATCTTAACTTTCGAGAACATATAACCGAAGTATGTAAAAAGGCGTACCGGAACCTTGGTTTCGTATTGAGGCAAGCAGCTGGCTTCACTAACATGAATGCGCTGCGTGCCCTATACGAAGCCTTGGTAAAAAGTCACTTGGAGCATAATTCGGTTATATGGGCTCCGAGAGAGGAGAAGTATAAACAAATGCTAGAACGTATCCAGAACAAATTCAGTCGATTCCTCTATTTGAGGCTATATGGAGTATATCCGGGCTATCCGCCCCTGTATCCCAGATTGTTCGTCCTGGGCATGGTAGGTTACATTAAGCTGGAAGCCAGGAGGGAAGTCGCCTTAGCTAAGTATTTGGTTATGGTGCTACGGGGGGAACGTCACAGTCCAGCCATCCTAGAACAGCTGAGGTTGTCCGCTCCGGATAACAGCATAGGGCGGAGGCGACTCCCGCCCCTGCTGGTGGTGCCGCAGGCGCGCACCGAACTCCTGCGCGACGCACCGCTCACTCGAGCTCTGCGCACGCTCAATGCGGTAGCTTGTCGTATTGACATTTTCAGTTGTACGCTGATTGAGTGCCCAAGGGCTATAACGAATGTTGTAACAGGTTTATAATTATAATTTAGATAATTAATAATTTGCAATTGTTGTGTTGTTATTGATAATTTAATAATTTATAATGAATGGTTTTTTGTAATTAAAGAATGAATGATTTTGATAATTTGACATTTAATTGACATAAGTATTATTTTATTATTATTGTTATTATTTTGATCGTTATTTTATTGAATTTTATTGAATTTTTAATTATTAGATTGAGACTTATGAATTATAATATGAATGTAATTGTGTTGACATTTTTAAGTTTTGACAATATTAGCATTCTAAATAATTGTCGAGATTAGTTGTATATTATTTGACTGTATATTATCTTTGAATATAATTTAATGATATAAATTTTATAATTAAGAATGTAAAGATTATGTTAACAATTGGAACATTATACTAACAATAGATATAATAAATCAATAGTACTAACGCATTAGGCTACTGACCTGTAATGTTAGTATGTTTATGGACAAATAAATAAATAAATAAATAAATAAATAAATAAATAAATTTAAATACTGTCTTAACTGTCTTTACTGTAGAAACATGCTTATTATTTAACACAGGATCACATGAATAATATCTTAATAGTACATTATGATACAAGTGTGGTATGTTGGTCATTACACTCGAGGTGATATTGCATAGCGCGAGCCGAAGGCGAGTGCTGCAAGAAAACCGAGAGTGTAATGACCAAACCTCACGTGTGTCATACGACGTTTTTCAACACACTTACGAGTAAAAAAACAAATTATTGATTATTCTTACTCAAATAAACAATGCTCACAGACCAGACGGAAAGTTTGTTAAAAATGGCGCGCTCCGCGCTGATATTTTTTTTTCTGGGCGCGGCGTGTTACCTATGCGCGCGCAGATTGGAGCGTAGGCACGAACAATTACGCTAAACAGCCAAAACGCAAAATGTAAAAAAATCTAATATTTATGTATTTATGAATTAGTTTCACGTTGAATTATTAATTAAAGTAAATAAATTGTTGAAAATTTATCATATTCAAGGTGGTACACTTCTTTTTTTTTACAAAAATTTTGTTATTTTTAGTCTTATGTTGAAACGAAACGTATCTAAGTCAAAACTTTTTTCCGAAATTTAAAAATAAAACTATAACCCGGCTAAGTTAAGAGCAAATAGAATGCATAAATAATATCTTTCAGCAAGGTACAAACTTAATTTGATGGAATATAAAATAAAACACTAGTGCGATAAAGAAAAAAAAAGCACAAGTGTTTAATACCATGGTTTATGAGTGTAAAAGCCATGTGATAAAGACCAATTTATGAGCAAGGGTGTTGAAAAAATGTATTTTGCATGCTAAATCTTCCTAACTGCATTGTTTCCCCAATACGGGGGGTTGTAATCTCTATCTTATAGTGTCATATTTGTTCATTATGAGATCAGTACAATATAGGAATCAGTCCTAACAGACCGGAGACATTCTCTCTCTAATGATGTTTTTCCATCAGTTCCAGCTTCATGTAGAGGGTAGTACGAAATTTGATGAGACCAGTCCATATCACTGCGCCGTTTTGGTCTCTTAACATCGACTTTGGCGGTGAGATGTGATTTTGAAGGTTGGCCTGGTTCCAGGCTGTGTTACCGTAGAATTCGAAGATCATCGCTGGTGAATGTTACAGAGCTTTGATTTCTGGTCCATCTTGAGTGAGTGAGTATCGATTTGTTGGTCCGGGGATCTCATAAGTGTATGTTTGGCGAGGTTAGCATTGAAAACCCGTGTTCTTAACGTAGTAGTACCCTGTTGACGAGGCCATAATTTTCGCATTCACTGATCAAGTCTTTTCTACAAAAACCCTCCTTCTTTCGACAACAGCAGAGTACTTATACCTCATTTAAAAAAGTTATATAACAATCATTTTTGTCGTTAAAAATATTTTGCGTGCCCGTGCATATTTCATCGTGTTCAACAAATTTTTTCCCCTGAAAACGAACCTTTGATCAATAATGCCTGTCTTTTGTTACCTACTATTTGTATGACATAAAATATGATACAAATCCCCATCAATCATGACTACATGGCATGTCTCTAAGCCGTTCACACTAAGTTACTAGTCGTTTATTCAGTTATTTATCTTACTTCTGCTTAACGATAATAGCTTTCGTAAGCGGAAAATGCCACATACGATGTCTTTGTGGACATTATTTCAAGGAGACATATTTTATGATCATACCCTTAAAATAGGGTAGTGTGTTTATTTCTTATAGCATTTTGAGTGTATTTGATCACTGAGGATCAAAATGCTTGCTGCAAAGCATTAATTAACAACCGTGGGTGTATGATTGGGTTATCTAAAGTAGTAAAATATTCAAATCTTTGATATATTCAATTCAAAGATTAAACATATTTGCATAGTTACTCATTTTAAATTACATTGGATTGGCGCCCAACGTGGGACAAACTATTTACATTACGTTAAATTAGATTGGAATCAATTTTGCGCCATGCTCGGCCGCTTAGACCAATTGAGTGTGTTTCTGGTAAGTAAGCAAACATCATAATTATGTGTCAAGAATTTTGTGACAATATTCACCCGAAGGTTTAAAATTTTATTGGACAGTTTCTCTTTTATCGCCAACATTGTAGTAGGTATTATGCTTAGATAGAGTAATTGTACTGATATTATAAATTTCGAAGTTTAGTTTATCTTTATTAATGTTTGTTATTTTTCCACGCAAAAACTACGAAACAGACTTTGATGAAATTTTATACAAAATATTTAACACATAGGTAGACCATGGTCTAGAATAAAATATAGGGTACTTATATTCTCGAAAAACGTGGGCAAATCAGCGGGCAGGCAATTATGAAATTGCGCTTATCAGTATTAAATAGATACAACAAGAATAAATGGAAAACACGTCAAAAGTAGAAAGTAAGAAGCATTCACCAAATAATGAAATCTTTTGTGTAGGAAAAACCAGTTCAAGTTACCGCTGAGGATTAAGATTTCACCAAACATGAGTAATAGAAGAAACAAACAGTGTAAAAAAACTTGATCATGTCATGTTGGTAAAACTGCGAAATAATATGAAAATTGGTAAGTACTTCGTTAATACTTCGTTAACCATACACTAACTTCTTTTATCTTTAAAAGATATTCAAAGCCAACAGAACGAAATAGAACATAAAGAAAAAAATAAGCTCTAATTATAATTCTACGCAGAAATTCCTAAGTCATTGGGTTTTGGAGGCAACTGAAAAAATAATCACCACGGGTGAAAGTTCCAAACCGAACGAGTAATGAGAAGAATTTCCGAGGCGTCTAGCGACTTCGGGAACAAAAAAGTTGAGGGCGGAAAAGTTTTTCGATCGGTAACGTGAAACCAAAAAGTTCGGCGCGTAGTGATGCCAAGTTTGGACTTCGTTGACCCATTTTTTTAAGACGACTCAGTGAAAGTAGATTTCTTTGTATCGCCTATGCATTCTAGAAGTTTCCAAGTTTGGTTAACTTACTCGTGTCAAAATGTTCGTGATTTTACATAGTTCTGATTGAATCGTCTTTTGATTCAGTTTGAGTTTCAGGGTTTATGATTATTTTTTCAAATGTTACCTGCATTTACCCAAAATACATACATACACATATTTATTATATTAAGTGCATTGATCTTCTCATCATACAAAGATTTGAATTCTAATTGGTGTCACCAATAATGCAAACTATAGTAATTAGGTATCAAATACTATTTAACATCAAATATAACATCAAAACAAGGGTATCCCCTTGTTTTGATGGGTCAAACATTTATACACGACCCAGGCCGGTATTTTCATTGAAAACTAGTAAGGTCAAAACATCAAAATTTCTGCCATTGACTTTTCGAGGTGGACGGATGAAAAAACCGAGGCATATTATAAGGTTTTTCATAAAAAAATATTTTGTCCTTTGTCAAAGAAGGCTACATCTGAGCCCATATAATTCATGTCCGATACAGATATAAATTATTTACCTTATTGCCCTGGCAGTCCTGGCACCCTACAGCGACGGAATAAAAAAATACTAAGACGATGACGAATACGCGGCATGAATATTGTGAAGGTAATTTATTTCTTGTGAAAATGAGATTTCGGGATTTGACCAAGGAAATTTTACGTTATTAGTTACTAGGTTATCAGGTTAATGATAATAAACGTGTTTGTCTTGTAAAATATATACTCACAATAAAAACAATTAGCTTTTTTTAATTCTCATTTAATAAATAAATATAAATTATTTATTATTTTAATTTTATTTCTAAGGAGAAATTGTGGAAACCATCAGGTTAGGTTTAGTACTTGTTGCACAATTTTTTCATAAACAGATAATTATTCCAAAAAACATGGAAAATAAACATAATGATATAAAGAATATTAATAAAAAGATCTTAATGTGGTGAAGCATTTCAAAAAGAAACTTCATGCTTAATATCAGCTATATTCCTTTCATTTTTCGCCTTAGATAACGCGACACTACTATAATCTAACATTTTAACAAAAAAATAACCGACTTCAAATGAAGTACATTGTACTTTTCACATGGATGCCATTGTCAGATCTCGTTCAAATTTATGTGGGACCACACGACAAGCACCAGCTTTCAATTAAAACAAAAATCATCCAAATCGGTTCACCCAGTCCAAAGTTCTGAGGTAACAAACATAAAAAAAAAAAAAAAAAATACAGTCGAATTGAGAACCTCCTCCTTTTTTTGAAGTCGGTTAAAAATAGTGGTTCAGTCAAATCTTCGAATTTACCAATCGGAGGTTGATTTTCTAACACAGACTGGAAACGAACCAATTAAACTCAGCTTAGCACTAAATCTACCGAACCCATACAGTTAAAAGGCAAAATATTGATATAGATTTTTAGATAATAATACATCATACAGAAGTTATAATAACTATTGTTATTATCCATATCCATACACACTTTTTATATTTGATATAAAAATCTATGTAACTGAATAATTAAAAGAACTTAAACTATGGACCAATCATGAGACTGTGAATGATAAATAATGTATCGATTTTCAATTCTCAATTAGTAAAACTAAGTAATTTCTAATACTTGGAGCTTGATTACTCAAAGAAAATACATTTACATAGGGGTTACCAATTAACATGTCATATGTATCATGTAAATTTCAGCGATTTCGAATACGGCACAGGTGAAGTATCATATGGTAGTCAGTATTTTATATCCAGAACATTTTTATTAACTCGCTACATTCAGAATTTCAAGCACCCGCACTCATACTTGTAACATAAATTGTAACTGAGGCTCACCGTGAGAGTATTCCTGTTGAAATTAAATAAAAATCGCAATGAAAATCTGTTAAGCGGGCCATTTTATTTCATATTCTGATTTGTGAATTTATCTAATATATTTTAAGACGCGGTTTTAAACTTAACTCAACACACATATTAAAGGAAAAGTAACATAATTGAAATTTTGACAGGACAACGTCTGTCGGGTCAACTACTTAGTATTATTATAGATTTATTTGAATGATTTTTTTCACTTCAAGTACGGAAACTTTCCGAAAAAGTTATGCTTCGAATGCAGGGAAATAAACCTAAGAGTAAAATTGTATTAACTTCAATTGTTATTCTGCTAAGCATTTGACAAAAAATACTTTGTTTTCAATTTTGGTTTGATTGTCATTGTATCATTATTAACTCTTCATAAGATATCTGTATATCAACAAGTCATTGCAGGTTTCTTCTACGCCTATTTGTAAATTTAAACCAATCATTATGTTTATTAATTGTAGGAAAGGCAACAAATCATCTAAATACATGTGTGTATTTCAGAAGATTTATGCAATACTCAAGATAATTTTTCTTCGCAAAAAAACGGCCTAAGGACACTTTTTTTAAATCCGCACCTGATTCGACAACAATTTATATCATCATAAAAATAAGAGCATATTGCCGTTAGGAGCGGTGATAACGTTTCTTGAATGTCGCGTCTAGGGACGCTCCCTTAGTGTATCTATGATATTTTCAAGCATTATTGTAAATTTCCCGGTATATACCTTGCGTACGCCGTTTGGGACACGATGAGTTATGAGATCCCCTCCGACATTTATAAGCTGTGAGGAAAAATACGGGAATTAGACTTGAGCGGTGGAGGTTGGAATGGTTGTGCAATACGTGAGGAAACAAGACAGTTTTGTGTATTAAACAATCACACCGTATCACATAAACACTGAGAACTGTAGTATAATTTGTCACATACTACATTTGCTTGTTAACTACTCGTTAAGGAAGTAGAATAAATCCATCGTCATTTAAGTATTTATTGATAACAATATTCTGATATGACGGGTTCTATTGTTTTCCAATCATCCGACTTTCCCTCGAGGTTGGTAAGCTGACAGCTTTGGGCCGACAAAACAAAAGAACAAAATATCAAATTGACTTAATAGTACGTTATTCTATGTCCATTTTCTACAAGGGTTAGAAAAGAGCGTGAAAAGATAAAATATTATTATATGTATAGGTATGTATGGAACAAACATTGAAACGATAAAATATTTATGTCAGTAATACATATTTTTTAATAAAGAAAGGATTCCACCACACTTCAGAATTCGCTAATGGTATGATTTAACTTTTATTGGTACAAAAGTATAACCTTCGCTGTGAAGGAAAAAACAAAATATGTTGTAACAATTAGACAGTTGTATAAGAACTGATAACAATTAAGGGAAAAGCTACTCATTCTTTTTATTAATTACCACTGTCCTACAATATTATTTTGTTATTCCAGATATCAAGAAAAACGTAAACAACAGAAATTCCTGCGTTAAAAATAAACAAACGTAGGATGTGATTAGGCAGAAGTGAACAACTCCCAGTGAGAGAATAAGAAAGGATGGAGGTAAAGTATCGACCCTTGGGGAACGCCCTAAATTCAGGGAACAAAAATATTGGAATATAAAGTAAACAAACTTGGGAAATATGAATTAAGGTTTTACAGGTTAGAATAGGAGTACAGGTACAAATTAAAATTTGTCTTCAAAACACTTATGTACTTTGTCCAAATTTAACAGTCAAATGCTTATTCAAGATTTAGTAAGTGTTAATATAAAAAAGTATAGTTACTATTATCACAGAAGACATATTTGCTACATAATAGTACTATTACATATATATCATTATAATATTGGCATTGATAGGAGATAAGTACACACATGAAAAACTGTACTTTATAAAGTTCAAATAATTTAGATAAAACTATACTAATGTTTTAATACATTAATATAAACGGCAGTTTCGATTCCATTCCACAATTTTCTTTGCGGACTCGCGTTCAATCTGAATTAAGGCCGTGAAAATTGAGGTCGGAACAAATATACATTTTCATTCAATAACGTTATAATATATCCGCTGCCACAAATTGAATACTAGTAGCGCCCTGCTCTAGTTTACGTAGCAACTAGCAACCTGATCTGATATGATATCAATTTTAAACGAAGTAAACAATGTTAAAACCTTCACCTATTCATTGTATTCACTAGCGCTTTGTCCGCGACTTTTCCCATGTTTTCCGGAATAAGAAGTACGCTATACCTTATTAAATAGGATGGTCTATGTGTCCGATAAATTTCAGTACCCGGATAACCGAGCTTTGCTCGGACGCCATCTACTGAAGTAGCTTTAGTGTTGCGACTCGCCAATAGATGTCAGGAGGAGTCTATTGTAGCAGTTATTCATTGACTGAAAACACGAATAAAATGACATATTCTAAAAATGAATCCTAACTAGATCGATTTATCGCCCCCGAAACCTCCTGCATATTAAATTTCATGAAAATCGTTGAAACCGTTTCCGAGATTCCGAGAATATATTATCTATAAATATGAAAGAATTGCTGGTTTAAAGATAATAATATTATGATAAAGCATTCAGTAGTTTTTGGGTGAAAGAGATAACTCCTCACAATCTTTCACAGTATCAGTAGGGTTTTATTTATAATTCTTGATGGATTTACACCGTAAATATCATATTAAAAATACACAGAACTTTTACTAAGCATAATACAAAGGGAGGCCTCATCGCTTACAAGCGATTTTTCTTCTAAGATTTTGTATACGAAGGAAAGAAACGACTTCACTATTATAGATCACATTACCGGTTATTATGATTGTGACGTTTTATTTATTGTAAAATGTTACAATATTATCAAAGTATCTGAAGAAATAATAAGTACCTGGTTGCGATAATTATCAGGTGATATTTATTAAGGCATCAAATTATAATTTAATGATTTCAGGTGGATTATAATTTGTCACTGTCACTAACTTGATGGCAAAGGGATTATTTTCAGCTTCGGAATTTACTTTTTAACATCAAAACACTTTTAGTTAGATAATTTTCAGGAGGCAACCGAGTTTAGTGAAAAGTCTTTTAGTGATATTACTTTATTATTATATTTTATATATTTTATTCTTTTTATATTGGAACTCGATAGCATCTTTTATGTATACAGTGTGTCCAACGATCAACTAGCGATAATTCAAAGGCATGAAATATACCTAATTTTATCGACAAAAACACCCATATATGGGGGTCTAGCCCTCTTCCTTTTAGAATGGCCGCCATTTTTTTATTATGTTAGACGTTTCTGTCGAAAGACTTCTATTTCTCTGGATTTAAAGGTCTCATAAATGTGAAAAATCTATTAATTGAAAGGTAATAATACCATCTATTGAATACAAAAAGGTTGGATGAAGTTTCAAGTTACAAAGGTCAATAAAAAAATTATGATTCTCAATGTAGTCAAAGTTTTCACTACATTTTTTAAGTTTTTCTAACAATTTTTAAAAACTAGCACATTAACACACCTTTTTTAGTACATGTATTGATTTACAAGTTGTTACAGAACAACAACATCATTTTGCACATAACAACGAGTTGTCGAGTTGTTGTGAAAATCATTGTTCTAAGTTGCAAGACTGGTGACTTATTGCTGTTTGAATATGAGCCTTATGCGAGTTTCCATATTTATTGCGTCTAGCTACGTGCTACATTGAAAAAAAAGATGGCTAAACCGCGTGACAGGAAACAACACGGTGAGGCCTTAGTGTGATTGCAAGTGTTTTTGTCAAAATATAACATATATTACTATGATCGCTTCTTCACTAGATGATATGACAACATTAGCTGTACAATTCAAGTGGTGCTGTCACACTGCAGTTATATAGTAGTAGTATGTATGTAGTATGTAGTATATTAATAGTATGTTTTGAAATATGTATATAATAACTAGGTATAATACAGTACGGTACAGTTATAATATGTTTTGAAATATAACTAGCATTTACCGGTGTGGTAACACCTTTACCCTCCAAGTCACTCGTGCACACATGGTAGTTTCCATGTGTGTGTACACCTACATAATACAGAATAAGACATTGTTATCATGTTGTCCAAAGAAGAAAGGGCCCATCGTGTACTCGCTCAATGTGAACTTTTGTCTGTATTATCAATTGTTGTTCTGTAACAACTTAAATCAGTTCACATCGCAGATTCGAAAGTTCCAAAGATTTTACTTTGTACGAACACTTTTATAAAGAATAAATATTTTAACAATGAATCTCTTCGTACTTTATTAAGTCTGCCTTTACTTGAATATTTTATGTACATATTTGAAAGCAACAAGGTTGATTTCGTTTCCCCGATAACAAAATGGAGGCTCTGTTAAAACAACTCAACTTTATTTACTTGCGAGAAGCAAGCTCGTTGGAAATACACCTTCCAGTTATCGACAACAATTAAGAGACTAGCTGAGAAACAATATCTTTGAAAACTATTACGCAGTACATCATAACGAAGAACGGAGAATAATTTAGAAAGCGGGTTCTACTCCTTTGTTGACAATCAACATAGAAGAAAATGCTTTCAAATTGCTTTGAGTTTATATAATTATATTTTGACTGGTGCCCGTAAATTGAACATATTTTATCCGTTTAAGGAATGAATTTTCATAAATCCTTTCTTACTGCTCCTCATCACTATGATAAAAGGACCTTTAAACAAAATTTTATGTTTCTTGGTCCACTGGTTTCAGCTGTCACTCAACTCACTAAAGCCACTGTTAGTGTTTTATTAAGTAGATTTGGAGCCTTTTCAAAAAATCTTGACAAGATTAACTTAACAGGTACTTAGGGTAATTAAAGTTTGTAACTTAATAACAGCTATATTTATTCCTATTAGCTATATAACTAAAAAATATAAATTATGGAGGATGTTTTCTATATCAACACGTTCTCTATTGAAAGTATTAAGAACGTATTTTTTGGGAATTCAGTACCTACTTCACCTCGCGCATACAATAGGTAACGTGAAATCTGTGAAGATAAGCACCAATGCAAACAACTTAGGTAAAGGTTTAAGAACTTTTCAAAACAACCGCTGGCTTAAGCTTAGTGCCATAAGAAAAAATCATATACAAAATACCCGCAGAAAACAGAAAACCCCACAAAAAGACGCGTAAAATCATACACTATAGCTTAAATATAGTTTTCATTTAATATCCAACAAGCAAAATAATCAATGGATGACGATACCTCACTTGTCGATAAGTGGTTTGGATGTACTCACTTCGGATGATAAATATTATTGATGTGGTAAACGTTTGTAACAATGGAACCTACTAATGAGTATTGAAAGTCGACGCGTGAAGTTGCGGGCCTAGTTACTACTAAAAAAAAATAGAGCATAAACAGGAAGCTGCGTTCAGTTGCTTCAACAGCCTTTAGAAACTAATACCTTTTGTCTTCTAAAATACTTTAGGAAGAGAAGACTTCGCACTCTTAAAACTGAGTCAATATTTGTTTGATTTGGAAACAGCTGACAACAATTGAAATAACTTGTAATAATTATACTTTAATGTAACTTTCATAATTAAGTACGTCCATAATGTACGTGTTTACAGGTGCAAAAGCGGTAATAAATATATTTTTACGCGCTGCAATTAAGTCATTAAATCGGCAATTAAGCCGATTGCGAATCAAACGCCCCATTGCGCCATCGATCTATGGAGATTAAACGCATTAGCATAATTCAAATATGGTAAGGCCAACATTGTTACATGAGATATTATAATTTATCATATGCAATATTTATAGTCTTTTTTTAAACCGTACGGTTTAAAAGGCCTCTTGACTATACAGCGCGTCCTGTAACATTATAATACAACAAATTAATGAAAGAAAAATATTTTTATTCTTAAAGTTTAATAAAATCTGCTTGGTCGATTGAATTATGTGTATGGAGAGTTCAATTTAAGAATCTCCTTTTAGTTCCACGTATTTATTTTAGATTTTTGATTTCTGTTTTTACTAAATATACAGGGTGTTATAAATTCAAGGGATTCTTATCTTCAAGATCGGCGTGCCGACAAGGTGGTGGTGCGTTTATTTACAAATTAATTTCATGGTCGCCGCTTTCTCGAGCGCAGTGTCTACGATTAATGTGTTTTAAAGGATAATTTGGTTAAAAATTAAAGCTATATTTACATATTCCGGCTGAGAATCGAGAACTGAACGTCCTCCTGAAGTATCTTCCTTGTAACAGCTTGTATATCACGATGAAGAAAGGAATGTATAGACATTTCTTTCTTACATGTGCCCTTTCAAGTCGGAATTACATACCTATATTATTTTCCGTCAGCCAAATTACCTACTCGTATTATGATAATATAACAAATTACGGCGTTTTCATTTAAATTCCAAAAACAAAATAGAGAGACGAGAGTAATAAATAACTATAAGAATTAAAAATTTTCTTCAGATGTGTATAAACATCAGAGTGCACAGCAGCTGTTTTAACAGTGTGGAGTGGTTTGAAATCCCCCACTGGGGAGTAGGTCCCATTTACTGAATGAAAATGAAATTTTTTTTCGTAAATACAGATAAATATTTGTAAGAATAATAAACTGGTAAATTAATTTCAATATCGCTGAAACAATGGATCGTTTGTTCCATAGTACGTAGCCGACCGGACGTGGGTTGCAGGCGAACTTACCTACGTTACCGGTTTAATTAATCCATCTGAGGAGCCAGTTCAATTGGAGTTTCAACTAATTGAACCTCTCAAGGCTTTCCACTAAAATACTAGATAATGCACATGACTTCGTTTATGTTGACCTAAATTTTTCATAGAAATGTAACTTGGGCTCGTAACTTTTATGAAAGCGGAAGCTTTCGAAGATCTACCAAAACACTTAAGTATTTCAACTCAACTTCTTTGGATTACATATAAGTTATATTAAGATGCAAAATAATTGATGATATTTAACAATTTTCAACAATGCGAATCGAAAAACAAACAATTTATATATTATACAATATTATTATATGCATTAAAAATAATGAAATCACGATTACTGTTTGAATTACGATGCAAAACATGCTATAATATGATAAAGAACTCTTTTAAGAATTTTCGTTTTCAGTAAAATTACGATCCATCCTTAAAACACCAAAAGAACTGTTACTAAAAAACTGCTTAATAAAATGATTTTTACGACCTTAAACTACTAACCACCGCTTAAATGTAAATGCGTCCATTAATTTAATTTTCCACTTTTGCGACGATAAAATCGGACATTTCAATCGTCCGACACGCGATACTGTCTCTTTTATCGTCGAAAATTTACATAATTGCCGCAATTGTTCCACCTTCCTGTCTACTTTTATAGCTACTTTTAATTGCTTTTAGATTTTTCAATGTTCGTACGGAGGGTCCATGCCTGAATCACACTGTTACTGATAGCTTTGGTTAGTTAGAAAGAATCTAGCTAAAAACCGAATCAGGTAATCTCTTATTCCTAAAAAGCCAACCTATACTATCTTATTTTGGACCCAATAACGTATTGTACCTTTTATTTCTTGTTCTCTTCAGCTTTTTTCAACACACTGATAATGACATAATAGATTCGAAATTTATAACTTTCATTTTAAAAAAAACATAATAGAAATATGGTGTTCAACGTGTAAAGAATCAAATTGAAGTATCACATATTTATACACCCATGTAATGCAATGCAAAACTTTTCCTCACTTTAATCAAATCTCCTTGTACAGGTCCGCTGGCAGATATTCTATAAGGAATAAAAAGTGCTTGTACAAATTGAGTACCAGGTTTTCAAATTTTGCCATTCCACTCACAATCCCTCCTCAACTTCAAAAGTATATTTTTCGTTACAAGCAAAAAATGTGAAGCAATTTACATTTGAACATGCGAACCGACTTCTTTGTGAGCCAATCAAATTGCCAAGCGAGAAAACTCTATTTCATGTTGTTGATGTTTTATTAGGAGCCTTCTGCGAGTGTGAAAAATCTGACAGTCTTTGTACAAAGCAGACTGTTGAAATTAACAACGGGCAAACCCAATGCCTTTTTGTTTTCTGATTCTGTGCGGGTGTGAATTAGTGTTTCCCAGTATCGTGCTTTTACGACAGACATGACAGTCTACAAGAATCTACTTAATGCCACGTTTAAAATTCGTGCAAAAGTACATAGGTATGCTTTCTTCGTGCTGATGTTTTTTTTTGGTATGATGACTGTGTTAGCAATTTTTTGTTTTTTTATTTCTTTCTTTCAATATTAATTTATTTACACAAATTGTAAGTTCTCACATTCAGTCAGTTTGTACTCAGTTGTTTTAAAGTTAATTTTCACGCATCATTTTTAATGATTAAATCATAACAAAGCTAAAATAATATAAACGTTAAAATTGAAGTTTAAATCTAAGATGATAAAATTCACAGATGATAATTAAGTATTCTACTCTTAAGAAAACTTTATAATAACGATATCTTCAAATAATAGTTCCTCTCTGGTTCATTGTTAATTATGCAAAGTTTCATCTTTCGTCGACAATGGTTTAAACTGATATCTTGTTAGCATATTAATTGAAGGATATTGAACGTTAGTCTACACAAGTAACTTGAAAAGTAGTGTTACATGGCAATTAAAATAAAAACTTCAAGATCAATATCATTCCAAAACAGACCCGTTTTGGAATGATATTATGATATGGTTAGGGTAATGTTGGGACGTGACCTATTTGCTGACAACATGTAATCGTAAACCTATGCATCCGCGCAAGTTACACGTTTCTACAGTCGTCTTCCGACATTCGTTAGTTTAACCCGTATCATTATAATTAAATTATGTACTAACCCGTGTCATTGTAATTAAGTTATGTACCAGTTACCTTGTAATGTAAATTGGTAACGGACAATAGTAAAGACGACTCAACACATTCGGACTTTCATTCTAAATCGAACATAACCTTCGGAAGCAACTCAGTATCATATCAGTAACAACAATCTAAGATCGAGATATTAATATTGATGACCCATAACAGGTAATATGAAACCGAGTCTAAAGTCATGAAATTCTCTGCCAATCCATCTGCGCTAAAAAATATCTGATGAGAACGACAGATAAGTGATTTTTTGTTGACGTTGACGTTGATGCGCCATTTTTACATATTAATTCAAATTGTTGTATAGGAAAAGTGGAAAATCTACTTTATCAGTGGACCGAATGTGTATAATGCATTGTTTTAGTAGTCTCAAACCATCTTAGGATTATTGCCTTTCAAATGAAACCATTCTACAAAGGACATCCGTACAAACATTTTTGTGTTTTATTTAAATATACTAGTAGCATTTCCTGGGAAAACCCCAACGGAGAAGAGTAAATTGATCAAGCGTCGTGGGCATTGGCACCTACAGGATTAAAGAGTTAAGCGTAGGCGCATTATAAAATAACACAATAGTTATTTGTACTTGTCTCATTTTTTAATGGAAATAGCCGGCAAACGAGCTGACGATCCACCTGATGGTAAGTGGATATCATCGTCCATGGACATCAGCAACACCAAAGACATCACTGATGCGTTGCCGGCCAAGAAAGAGAGAACAAAAAGAAAGAAATGGTTTAAGTTTCTCATAAATGGCTTAAGCGAATTCGGGTTCCACTAAAGTATTTTTAAATTAAAGCTTGTTATAATTCGGTATTCAGTGTATCGTTTATTTAAATCAGTTGTATACAATACAAATTTACGAATTTACTATGGAGCCTTGATGATCTCTAGAGTGACCCGTGGTACTCGAGAGTTTACGTCCAAAACAAACGGTAAAACAATTCACATTTATGCGGGAACTGTTGTTATGTCACCACAAAATATACCATTAATGTTCGCTATTAAAAAGTTTGTCGATAAATCCCGACCCATTACCGTCAGTTTCAAGTTAACGATATAGTTGATTTTGTCCTCATAATGTCTCAGGCACTAATTCTCTATTAAAAGTATTTTGTGTTATTATGTTATGGTATCATTTCTTCGAATAATGAAAATATTTTGTGATTACAGATTTAATAAAGAAATTGAAAGTGCAAGAACTATATTAATGAAAGTCATTTAACCAGGGATCATTCATAATTAGTATAGATGTTATTTCAACAAACATAACATCTAGACATAACTGATATACTGAAGGTACAATGCAAGAGTAGATACATCTAATATTTGAAAGCAATGTGCGTAATAATAATGATTCCCCTTAAAACGAGCGAGAACTCGAAAGTCGTCCGACTGTTGGGGTAAACGGAAAACAAGTCTTACGACAAAGTTGGAGCGAAGATAAATGGTTCCAGAAAGTATTCCTGATAACCAAAGATAGGAATTTTCGTATGTTGTTATTTAACGAGAAATGGTGCATAAATTTACAAGGATGATAATTGAAGACGACATCCTGATCAATTTAAGTAGTAATTGTAGTTTAAATCAACTTAAAAAATCGTATGAAGTCTTCATATACATTACACATTATACATTTTTAAGTTCTATTAAGATAACGTTTCCATTACGACCAGCCATTCGATATACACAAGTGATTGTATTTTAGAAAAGTTATTGTACTCACGTGTTGAGTTCCAAGTCCAATCTGAACTTGTGGTTGAACGCCTTGATGAGGAGTGACGTGCGGTGGAAGTGCTTGCCGGTCTGAAACAAAGAAAATCTTTCATGAGTGCATACGTTCTTATCTTTTCCCAATGGATTATATCGATCAGACAAAAAATTACATCTCTCTCTCACACACACACGTACACACAAATATATGTATGTACATTATTCTATGTTTTGTATTATATTTCTTTGTTTGAATTATAATTGCATGAAGCCAGTTCTTTCTTTCTTTCTTTTTTCTTTTTTGGCCAGCAACGTATTAGTGATGTATTTATTATTACTGATGTCCGTGGACGACGATAGTCGCTTAACATCATGTGGATCGTCAGCTTGTTTACCGGATATTTCTATAAACAAATCTACAACATTCCTTCGAAAATATTTTTCCGGATCATATTGGGCGTTAGAAAGTGATAGGTTTAGACTGATAATGATTCAGTATGATAAAACTGTGTAGAAAGAGTTACCTATCGACTGGAGCGAAATGTTGCGTTAAATTCGAAAAATAATTATTTAAAAATCCCCAATATCGAAGTAACTAGAAAGATGAAGTAGATAGATGATTAATAAAACAGTAGAAGAAGAATTTGATTGAGGAAATGAATTCGAAGATTGTATGTAATTCCTATATTTTTCATATAATAAGATAATAATTATAATATTTTTTAATACAGAGTAAGTAGCATTATAGTCATCAACGTGTTGAACAATTGACTTAGTAGATTAAATACCCGATGCATGTAGCATCTACAATTTTTTAAAATGGTAAGAAATAACTTCATAGAAAAGCTGCACCTGATATTCTTATAAAATATGTGTTGTGTGATGTGAAAATCAACTTAACACACTCTTTGTAGAAAAAGACCCAAGCCTAGCAATGGGACTGTCATGCTATATGTATAATGAAAATCAATATAATATTATAAGTCAAGCATTCTCACAGCTACGGACTAAGTATGTAATGCGATGGAAAAATGTTATTGAAGTCCCATAGAACTGAATTGTTAGGATTAGTATTAATATGTATAATTATTTTCCGTGACTCTAATAGTAGAACGTGTTTAACACTACTTATGTTAAGAATTATAATATGTAACATGTATATGAAATAATATTGGTTATGAGTATTATTGCTTGGATTTATACCCTTGACCTATTAAGGGAACTTGTTTTCGCATTTAAGGCTACGTTACAAGGGTGGCTGAAGGGAGCAAGTCAATCTACATTTTGTAAGGGTGAGGGTATTAAGATGAGGGGCGTACTCTTTATGGTTCTTATATTATTAATATCTAATAATAATTTACTGAACATGACTTCAACCAATTAATGGCCCACTACTGAGCACGGGTCTCTCTTCAGGAGTCCTTTAGCATAGGTACTTCACCACGCTGCTCCAGTATGACTTAGTGAAGGGGTTTTTTATGTAATTTATTATTCACCCTGATTTTATTTTTCAGGGACCTTGATTATTATATTTTTATTGTTAGAATAAATAATAAAATATAATAAATAAATATTAATATAATAAATATATTTATAAATATGAACATAATAAACAAATTTATGAATATGATGTATTATATAAATATGATGATTATTAGCTTCTGGCACTAAAGCGTGGGCATTCATTCAGGACATGCTCGACTGTCTGTTCGGTGTCAGGGAAACAAAAGCATCCGGGGTCGCCGCGAAGCTTAAATTGATGGAGGTATTGTGCTATTCCGCCATGTCCTGTCCACACTTGTGATTTCCAGTATGATACGCCAAGTCTCTCGATAATTCGATACGCCTGGCAAATTTCCGGGAAGAACATCGTTGTGATTCTACCTTCCCGGGTCCCTGAGTACTAAGATTGCCAGGCATCAAGAGTACGTTGGCGTATCATACGCCTGGCGTATGACACTGGGAACCTGTCATAATCAGCAGGCGTCTTCTTGTGCAGGGCAGCTTGCTTAGCTAGCTCATCTGCGCGCTCATTTCCAACGGTACTGACGTAACCGCACACCCACCAAAACTTAAACTTGTTGGCCTGCTCAGTCGCCCGCGACAATTCCATCTTAATGTCATATACCAGGGGTTTGTATAGTCGGAAGTTTTCGTACTGCGCAAGAACTCGGACATGGCTTAACGACTTATATTACTTATAAAAACAAATCACATAAGGAAAAACATGGTAGAGTTGACAACTACTAAATTACTATAGGTACCTACTTGTCTAGCACAATAAATGTAATTACCACATCAATGAAGAATCCTATCTCGAATTGTGGGCACCTCTGTCCCACATACCATATATTATATATGTAGTTTATTATATACTTCACACATACACAAACACACACACTTATTTAATATATTATGTTTATCATATACACCACACATACATACTACATACATACACACGGGCACATACACAAACACTGACACCATTCACACCTTCGAACCTGGTGCGCTCTGGTGTCCTACGTCACCGCGTGACGTCACACTACCAGCCGCGGCCAGCAGCGCGCCGAACCGGTTGCTGGATCGCGCCCCCCGCGCCTCGCTTACCGGGCGGCGCGCGCGCTCGTCAGTTCTCGCCCAGCAACCGGCAGTCAGCCTCCAACACACATCGCGCTAACCCGTGTCGCTCGGTCGCTTGACTACCTCGCGCTTACCTAGTGCTTACATTGTGCCCTAACGTGCTATCTTATATTGAATGTTAAGACTGTCGCTTGTGCTCGTACTTTTCTGTCACTCTCTCTCCTTCTTTATATATATGGATGTTTTTCTCGTGTTGTGCTGTATTGTGTAATTTGAACGATTTGCGTTTGGTGTAATAAACGATTAACTGTAATTCGTAGTTAACTTTATTGCTCGCGCACCGCCTTCTACACTCACCACACGCGCTATATGTCCCTCCCCCCCAGAGACCGGGTCTACGGTCGATAGTAGTCCGGAAAACGAACTCGGCGGCCAGATCTTGTGGTTTTGCCGCCTTCCGGAACCATGGACTTCAACCGTGCGGGAGGAGGATCAGGAGAGGGAGCGGGAGTTGGTGTAGGAGTGGGCGCTGGAGCTGGAGGGAACCTGGGAGTAGGGATGGGATTGTTGGTGGGTGATGGGTCTACGAGTAGGTAGGCCGGTTTAAGTCGGTCTATCGTTACTGTGACCTCCCTGCCCCTAACCAGTATGCGGAAAGTCTTGTCCCTACGTTCGACCACTTTGTGAGGACCTGTGTAAGGTGGTGATAAGGAACCTCGGGTCGAGTCGTCTCGTAAGAAGACGTGGCTCGCTGAATGGAGCTCCTTCTGAACAAAGGATTTGTGTTGCGTGTGACGTGCAGCAGGTGTGGGTCGGATTTTTGCCGCTATGTGTCTTAGGCGGGTGGTGAAATCTGAGAGGTCTGTGGTCTCGGGAGCGGTCGCCTGGAAGAATTCTCCCGGCAGACGGAGCGGCTCACCGTAGACCAGCTCAGCGGAAGAGGACTGAAGGTCCTCTTTAAAAGATGACCTGATGCCTAAGAGCACTAGCGGCAAGGCCTCGACCCAGTTGCTATCCGCGTGGCACATTATTGCTGCTTTGAGTTGGCGATGAAATCGCTCGACCATGCCGTTGCAGGCCGGATGGTAGGCGGTGGTGCGGCGGTGCTTGAATCCGATCATTCTTCCAAGGTATTGGAAGAGCGTGGATTCGAACTGCCGCCCACGGTCGGTAACGATATCAGCTGGACATCCAAACCTGGATATCCACGATAGCAACGCCTTACCGACCGATTCCGCGGTGATATCTACCAAAGGTGTTACTTCCGGCCAGCGCGTAAAGCGGTCCACTGCGGTCAAGCAGTAGCGGTACCCCTCAGATGTTGGTAGGGGCCCTATAATGTCCACGTGGATAAAGGCGAATCGAGCGCGAGGTAAATCGAACGTGCCCAACGGCGCTGACACGTGGCGACTCACCTTAGCGCGCTGACACGCTAGGCATTTTTGTGACCACTCTCGACAGTCTTTGCGCATCCCAGGCCAGACGAAGCGCTCGGCCACCAGTTGGGCGGTGGCCTTGGGACCTGGGTGGCTGAGACCATGAAGACTGTCGAATAACGGCTTACGTAGTGACAGTGGTACAAAAGGCCGTGCTGAAGGTGTGCTGACGTCACAGTAAATTTCCCTAGTGCTGCCAGGGATGGTGAGCTTCTTCAGGCGAAGTGATGTTTCTCCGCTGAGGTACTGAAGAAGCTCCTGGTCCACTGCTTGTGACTCCGCGAGTGTATCGAAGTCGACTGGCAGCTGCAGTTCATCGACGCGAGATAATGTGTCCGCCACCACATTATCCTTACCGGAGATGTGACGGATGTCGGTCGTGAACTGCGAAATGAAATCTAAGTGACGGAACTGACGGGGCGAACAGTTGGCTTTCCTTTCGTGGAAAGCGAAACTGAGCGGCTTGTGGTCAGTGTAGACTGCAAAGACGCGTGCTTCCAGCAAGTGCCGGAAGTACTTGATGCTGTCGTAGATCGCGAGGAGTTCGCGATCGTAGGGTGAGTACTTCTGCTGCGCGGGTGTTAAGTTGCGCGAGAAGAACGCAAGCGGCTGCCACTTACCATTTTTTAGTTGCTGCACTACGGCACCCATTGCTACATCGGACGCATCGGTGACTAAACTTAATGGTGCATCGCAGTCCGGGTGTGCCAATAGCGCAGCGTTTGCAAGACTCTCCTTACACTGGTCAAAAGCTGAAAGAGAGTCACCAGTAAGATGTACCGGCTGCGACCCCTTCACCGAGCCCGTAAGCAGGGCGTTCAGTGGGGCCTGGATGGTTGCCGCGTGAGGCAGGAAGCGCCTGTAAAAATTAACCATCCCCAAGAAACGGCGCAGCTGCTTAACGGTCTTGGGTGGGGGGAATTCCCTTATAGCCTGTACTTTGGCTTCCAGAGGTTTCGTACCATCTTCTGAGATGCGATAGCCCAAGAATGTGACCTCACGGTGACCAAAAACACATTTCGATGTATTTATCAAAATACCATATTCCTGCATTCGAGTGAAGAGTAAACGCAGGTGCTCTTCATGCTCGGTTTCGTTCTTCGAAAATACAAGGAAGTCGTCTAGATAGGCGTAACAAAAATCTAGACCGCGCGTCATCTCATCCACGAACCTCTGGAATGTCTGCCCTGCGTTGCGGAGACCAAAGGTCATATAAGGGAACTCAAACAGACCAAAAGGTGTTGTTATGGCTGTTTTCGCGATGTCCTCCTCGTAGACCGGGATTTGGTTATAGGCCTTGACTAGGTCGATGGTACTGAAGACTTTGTTACCAGCTATATTATGGGCAAAGTCGTGGATGTGACGTATAGGGTAACGGTCGGGGACCGTCCGCGCGTTTAACATGCGGTAATCCCCACAGGGCCGCCAACCGTTATCCTTTTTAGGAGCAAGGTGCAGCGGCGAAGCCCACGGGCTCTGGGAAGGACGTGCAGTGCCGTTAGAGAGCATGAGTTCGAATTCCGTCCTAGCTATCTTCAGTTTATCGGCGGCGAGCCGACGTGGTGAGCAAGAGACGGGTGGGCCGGGTGTGGTGCGGATATGGTGAACCGTGGTGTGCTTTGGTGCCTTTGGTGTGCCAGATGGGCGCGTTAGATCGGGAAACTTACCCAAAAGCTCGTGGTAACGCGTGTCGCCCGTCGCTACTTTCACAGAAAATACATTGGTATTTGCTTTACAGGCATTAGTAAATAATGTTGTCGTGTTATCAATAAGGCGGTGGTTGCGGACGTCAACTATTAAATTATAGTGACTTAAAAAATCTACGCCTATTATTGCTTTGGTGACGTCCGCAACCGTGAAGCGCCAGGTGAAATCACGCCTTAACCCTATATTTAATTTTAATTCTACGTAACCATACGTATCTATTGAGGAGCCGTTAGCCGCGCACAATTTAAAATTCGACTTTTGACGGCGGTCTTTTAGTGCCGCAATGGGGTACACGCACAAATCACTGCCTGTGTCCACTAGGAACTGCACGCGCGAATTACTGTCTGTAATAAAAACGCGTCCGGTTGTGGCGGTGCACTCAGCCGTGGCCATCACCGCTGGCCGTTGCTGCGCGGTGGGACTGGCTACCGAGTCCGTGTGCGCACTGCGTGCGCATTGTGGTGATGGCTGGTGGTGACGTGGTGTACGTGTGGCATGACGCGGAGTGCTGGTATCCACCGGCGCCGCGCGCCGCGTTGGCGGCTGGCGACGGTGCGTGGTGCTGTCGGTGACCTGGCGCGGAGCACTGGTGTGCCGATCCACCTCGCGCGCCAGGTGCTGCACAATGCTGGTCAGCTCTTTGACCTGGGCAGCGGTGCTGTCCGGGAGTGGAGCAGCGGGCGGGGCGACCGGGCAGGGGGCAGATATCTCCTGCAGGCGGTCCGCCATGTCACCCAGCTGCTCGAGTGTGTCCGTGGGCAACGTGGATAACACTGCCTGCACGGCGTGCGGCAGGCGGCTGCACCAGATGGTGCGGATGAGGCGCTGTGGCGTGGTAGGACCCGCCAGGTCCTGCAGGCGCCGCAGGAACTGTGACGGCGTCTGGGTACCAATCGCCTCGTTGGTGAGCACTGCCTCGATCCTCTGCGCGTGAGAGGCGGCGAGTCGGCGGATGAGTTCCGCTTTAATGCACTCATACTGGTGCACCACCAGCCACACTAGCTCATCGGGTTCATCGCAGCGTATGCCCAAGACGCTACCTGTCCCCGTTCCGGCTACTGTCCACACGACGGCTCCACTGACGGCTGGAGTGCACATCACTCGCCCTCTGCATTGGTCGTCTCACCCTCCCATCCCGACTCACCGTGGATAGAGGGCATCCCGTGGACACACATGGCTGAGCAATCATCGCGGCGCACGGACTGCAAGATGTATCGACCTCCGGTCTGAGCAGGGGGGTGATGTGGCGACAACACACACCGTCACACGGTGACGTCACTTCGCCCTGAATCACGCTATCGAAGTTTTCAGAGATCGCTAGTATATATACGAATGCTCCGACAACGTCAGTCGGGGCTCGGCCGCCCCCCAGGCAACACACCTCGCCTGGCGGGAGATCCCAGTTATGGTAAGATATATATAGCGCGTGTGGTGAGTGTAGAAGGCGGTGCGCGAGCAATAAAGTTAACTACGAATTACAGTTAATCGTTTATTACACCAAACGCAAATCGTTCAAATTACACAATACAGCACAACACGAGAAAAATATCCATATATATAAAGAAGGAGAGAGAGTGACAGAAAAGTACGAGCACAAGCGACAGTCTTAACATTCAATATAAGATAGCACGTTAGGGCACAATGTAAGCACTAGGTAAGCGCGAGGTAGTCAAGCGACCGAGCGACACGGGTTAGCGCGATGTGTGTTGGAGGCTGACTGCCGGTTGCTGGGCGAGAACTGACGAGCGCGCGCGCCGCCCGGTAAGCGAGGCGCGGGGGGCGCGATCCAGCAACCGGTTCGGCGCGCTGCTGGCCGCGGCTGGTAGTGTGACGTCACGCGGTGACGTAGGACACCAGAGCGCACCAGGTTCGAAGGTGTGAATGGTGTCAGTGTTTGTGTATGTGCCCGTGTGTATGTATGTAGTATGTATGTGTGGTGTATATGATAAACATAATATATTAAATAAGTGTGTGTGTTTGTGTATGTGTGAAGTATATAATAAACTACATATATAATATATGGTATGTGGGACAGAGGTGCCCACAGAATAAAGTCTAGTTATAAAATTGTGAATAATAAGTCATGACAATGTAATCACATTTACCTTACGCACTATACATTGCTAATACTAAAGTAGTCCCAGTGTCGCGCTGCACTTGTTGACCTAAAAGTGCGAAGCATATTGCGCTCACTCGCACTTAGGCGC
>OZ010686.1:18306218-18393283 GCA_963932265.1 Thymelicus lineola
TAGTAGATAAATGTAATTACCACATCAATGAAGAATCCTATCTCGAATAAAGTCTAGTTATAAAATTGTGAATAATAAGTCATGTATTCACATTTACCTACCATACCACACACACAAACACACACACACACACACACACAAGCATATACACACACGCACGCGCGCGTATTTACGCACGCTCACACACACACATACCCGCACATATGTATACACATAAACAGTGAGAAAGGTACAGAAGCTATTACATATATTATGTCCACACTTTTGCACTGATTTAATTGCGCCGAAATATACTGTATATAGATATTAAGTTTCTTATTATAAGTGACAATGTACTTATAATAATTAATAAGTATGTCTTATGAGAAATAAAGAATCTTTAAACCGACCTTACGCACTATACTCGTACTTTGTAATACTAAAGTAGTCCCAGTGTCGCGCTGCACTTGTTGACCTAAAAGTGCGAAGCATATTGCGCTCACTCGCACTTACCCTGGGAATACACGTCCGATTTTGTTTACGATTGTCTGATCAGACTATCTGATCGTATTTACTCGATACACGTCCGATTTTTGCGTCAGACTTTTTCTGAACACAGTCGTTCTCGAGCTGTGAGAGCGGTAAGTGCTTGCTTGCCAGAAAGAAAAGATGGACGGCGAATGAAAATTATGGTTACTTATTGCATATTTGCTCGTGTTAGCGCGAAAGAAGAAATAACGTCGCTATTGGATTCAATATTCAATTTCAATTCAGATTGATTAAGTATCAATCTGACAAGACTTACCGAGAGTAATTTCTACTTAAAACATCCAAAATTACTGAGATACCCCGAAAAGTTTTTTGATTGTTATAGAATAAGTATAAGCTCTTTTAACTCTTGTACTCGGGTCATGGGTGTTATTGGGATGTGTTATATGTGTCATCTATGCCACCCGCAACACAGGTAAAAACATACCGCGAGGGTGTGTATGTATAAGCGTATTACAAATAATCTATTTTTTTTAATGGAAATAGCCGGCAAACGAGCTGATGATCCACCTGATGGTAAGTGGCTATCGCCGCCCATGAACATCAGCAACACCAAAGGCATCACCGATGCGTTGCCGGCCAAGAAAGAAAGAAGAAAAAGAAAGAAAGAACTGACTCTCAAGCCCCCAGCCGGAACACGAGTTGTTTGGCGGCTGTCTCATGCTAGAGGGTGGTAGCTATCCAGGCGAACCCCAATGGAGAAATAATAATAGTAATAATGGTATTAATTAACAATTAAAAACAATACTATTAATATAATCCCTCCGAGGGCCCTACCACCAGCGGGCCGGATTTAGTCGCCTTTTACGACACCCTTCCGGCGTGGGATTCGGGTTAGTATTCTAAGCCGCCCCAATACGGCTGTATTTAATTTTAACAAAAAAATAACCGACTTCAAATGAAGTACATTCAATAAAAAAAGAATCGTCGAAATCGGTTGAATATTGAATTATTCGTCCATTTATCACGCACATACTTAATGCAAATGTAAGACATATGCTTTCGACATGGATGCCATAGTCAGATCTCGATCAAATTTATGTGGGACCACACGACAAGCACCAGCTTTCGATTAAAACAAAAATCATTAAAATCGGTTCACCCAGTCCAAAGTTCTGAGGTAACAAACATAAAAAAAAATACAGTTGAATTGAGAACCTCCACCTTTTTTTGAAGTCGGTTAAAAATTGGAATAGTTAGCAGCGTGTAGGTACAGATAGCAGAGCATAAAAATAAAAATTTTGAAAAACCCCCCGTATCAGGCTACTGCAGCGCCTTCTGGTGGCCTACCGCCATAAAACATATTAATTATAAGCCTGCTCTTTAGTGATACCTTTTGGATGCAAAAAACTGCAATGAAATCGGCCCAGTAGTTTTCATAAAAACGGTAATATACATACATACAAACTAACAAACAAACAACCTCTAACCCCTAATGCATATACCGCCTTCGTTTCGTTCCGTCCGTCGTGGGTAAAAATTAAAATGAAAAAAGGGATAGATACCATATAGGAATAAAATAAGGCACAATGTATGGAGTATGAGTATTGGTAGAAATTATTATACATTTTAAGAATTAAACATTAAAATAATAAAAATAAAATAAAATATTCATAATAATATCTTAAATTAAAATAAGTCTTGCATGTCCTTTGGTTTCCTAAAAACTAATGATCAACAACGCAAAGAAGTTTACGACTTCCTCGTGACCTACTTAATTACTTAACCATTTTAGTAAATTTTAACTAAATTTTAAGTAAAAAGTGCCCGTCCAAACGTGTTAAGTGATAAGCCCCGCCCACCTACTTAACAGAAAAATAGAAAAATTTCTAAATTACTTATCTACTTAACTACTAAAATGACATAACAATGCGACGCGTGCGTTCACTGGTATTATATTACTCTTTGGTTCACTGTCACGCTAGAGAGTAAACTGGCAAGTCGGAAGGAGGAATCGGACGTGTATTGGTCTCTGTAGAAAAGTATGCAGACCGCACCTTCAGACAATCGGATCGGCCATAAAATCGTAAACGTCTTGGCGCTGTTTCCGACTCGGACGTCCGATCCTACAATCTGATCGGACGTGTATTGTGTATTCAAACAAATGTATGGCACGAGGGCCTTCAGATTGTCTGATCAGACAATCGGAAACAAAATCGGACGTGTATTCCCAGGGTTAGGCGCAATATGCTTCGCCCTATCAATGAGTAGTAGAGTGACTATAGTAGCAAGCTACGGACAAGATCATGTCATGTGGGCACCGGGCCTATGTCTTCGCCTTAACCGCGACCCACGATACTTCACAATGTTAATAAGCGACGAAAACCAATATAATATTTCAATGTTTGCGATTGTAACATCGAGTTTGTGTTATTAAAATTTTGTTATTGTCAATTATTTAGGGACGCATAGTTTGCCCCTTTATAAAATTAATAAACAGAAAGGTTCTTCATTAAGTGTTAAATTTAATAGGCGAAATTTATTGTGTAGTTTAATGTGCAAGGTCTCAAATTTGAGTACGTAATTTTTAAACTTACTATACTTCATATAACTTAAAAGGGGCGTTCTCATTGAGAAGAAAAGGTAGCAAAAGAAACTCCTCAGCATATCCTCTATTTGATATTTAAGTAGGTTGACTTATTAATCTTAAACGAATAAAAGCAAAGCAAAAAAGCAAAGCAATAACCTTAATTGTCCTACTGCTGGACTCGAGGTCGCTTCTCACAATGTGAGGGGTAAGTACAGGCCCTAGTCTACCACGCTGGCCAAGTGCGGATTGGTACACTTCACACACCTTTAAGAACATTATGGAGAACTCTCAGGTGTGCAGGTTTCCTCACGATGTTTTCCTTCACCGAAGCAAGTGAAACTTAATTTCTAATACTCACATAGAATTTTAGAATTTTAGAAACATTTGAAAATTAGAAGTGTGTGCAAGGATTTTAACTTAAGTCCCTGCATTAGGGAGACCAATGGTCTAACCGCTAGACTATCACTGCTTAAACGAATAAATATCCGGATGACCGAGCTTTGCTCGGTTTAGTGTTGCTTAACATTTACTGAAGTAGCTTTAGTATTGCTACTTGCCAATAGATGTCAGGAAAAGTATATTGTAGAAGTTTATCATTGCCTGAAAACACCGATAAAACGACATTTTCTAAAAATGAATCCTAGCTAGATCGATTTATCGCCCCCGAAACCCCCTGTATACTAAATTTCATGAAAATCGTTGAAGCCGATTCCGAGATTCCAATTATATATATATATATACAAGAATTGCTCGTTTAAAGGTATTAGATGTATACTAAATTTCATGAAAATCGTTGAAGCCGATTCCGAGATTCCAATTATATATATATATATACAAGAATTGCTCGTTTAAAGGTATTAGATAAACGATTAATTCGTTAACTATGGAGCGCGAGTTTCGGTTTCGGTACTTCGGCCAAAGTTCTGGAAGTTTTAGAAGTTCTTATGTTATGTATTCCTCCGACATTCAGATATGCTTAAACGATACTTAAGTTAACGATAACATGAGAAATCCACGGCTTAATGGCATTTAAAGCACAGAACTCATTCGATCACCAAAACTACGAAAATACGTAATCAACTTATTAATCGTAGAATAAAAAGCTGCCTGCTGTTATTATATGATTTGGTAAATGTAAAACCGTCTTATACGTTCATAATTATTTAATACAAATGTTTCAGTAATGAGATATTTGAGCAAAAATTCAAAGAAACCTATTATGGAAACGTTTAGAGAGAGTAATAAGACTCAAAACAATAATACGTTCTTTACTAATCTAATCAAGTTTTAAGTACAAGACCAGGACCAGCGCTTTATAATCAAATATGTGTGTAGAAGAGGCACTTATGTTTATACGTGGTGGTTTGTTTTTCACTGCTACGAAAGTTGTCTAATAAACAATCAAAAGCATTAGAGTGTACTATTATTGTTACTATTTGGGTAAAAAACATAGCATTGTAAATACCAATAAATGAGTTGCTTGCAGGTGAAGCAATTATTAAAGATGGTACTTCCTTGTGAAAATGTAAGTTAGCTCTGATTGAACAAATCGTTCCCCTTGGACATCAGCAGCACCAAAGGTATCACGTGATGCGTTGCCGGACAAAACAGAGAGAGAGAAAAGAAAGAAAGACCTGGCTCTCAAGCCCCAACCGAAACATGACGAGTCGTTTGGCAGCTGACTTAAGCAAGAGGGTGGTAGCTATCCAAGTAATCCCCACGGAAAAAAAATAATAATGAACCATTGTCATCAATGTAACTATTATAATCCCTTTGAGCCTATCCAGCCTCTTCCGACACCTATCCAGCGTAGGATTGTGGTTAGTATTCTAAGTCGCCCCAGTAAGACTGTTATTGTTATATCTATACTCTTATTATTACCTTACCTTATTTCTACGAGAGTGGTCCTCAAATTTGATATTCACAATTACGTTACATTTAACAAACATCAAAGAATCGCAAAATTAAGATTTCGCAGTCGTCCAGTTTTTCTTGTTGGAAATTATATTTGTTATTACGCAAGTTGAGTGTTATTTATAAAAATTAAGACTTTCATTATTCATGGAAAGCAAGTTTTGGAGTAATAGCACTATTATGTCTTCTGTGGCAATAGCTCAATTCATAGTTATCATGTGGAGTATTGGAAGATTAAATCGACTCAAAAATAGTAAACTTCAAAATATGAAATAATAAAATTAAATGCAATTTTTTGATGTCGGTACCTACTAGCAAAATCGTGGAATAGCAATGTCCTCAAAAAAATTTTAGGTCCATAAATGGACCTACATACGCACAAAAATATACTTACAATATTTTGTATATTTCTTAGGAAGTCGTTATTTTGCAGTTCTAATAAAATTACATTTAAACTTTTCAAATTGCTAAATAACCTCCTTTTTTGAAATCGGTCTATAAATAAACAAAAACAAAGGTATGGATGCCGATCACTAGCTATACGATGTGGATGACTGAAAAAAGAAGCAATTAATAAAGAAGTAATACCTAGTTATAGAATGTTTATTAACATGGAAGTTCTAATGAAAAATAAGTTTGTGTGTAAAATCGTTTGTGTGCAAAATTGTGTGACATCGTTTTTAGGGTTCCGAAGTAAAATCGGAACCCTTATAGTTTCATCATGTCCGTCCGTCCGTCTGTCCATCCATCTGTCCGTCTGTCCGTCTATCCGTCTGTCCATCTGTCTGTCTGTCCGTCTGTCCATCTGTCCGAAGCAAAACTGTGACAATTCTGCATCTCCGATCGAGGCAGAATGAAAACTCGAGAATTCAAATTTATGGTGCTTTTTGGTGATGAAGCTATCACAAATCGATTTTGAATCCAATCGATTGTTTTTATTTTTTCATTCAATTTTCAAGACGTAATTTTTTGGTAGGTAGGTAGTCGTAGGTTTTTGGTCGTCAAAGTAAATTAAATTTCGAAGGAAATTTATTAAAATCAGAAGCGTTACACATTTTGTGATAGTTAATAATTTAGTAAAAAATTATGATTGATCGATAGATATGTTTAAAATATCTGTTTATATACCTAATTGATGACTTTATGTCCACGTGCTAGTAAAGATTCCAGTTTATTTTCTAATAATTTTATCTACAACTTCATTTGTATTTAAAATATTATAACTAAGGTAACAAACTGTGAAATATTGTGTCACAAAGTAATAAAATATTATTGTCCAGCTACATTTCCATTAATAACAATCCTAATAAAAATCATTATTAAATAGCCGGTGATCCGAGCTAACGGCCGTGTATTTATCTTCAGAAAGTAGTGGGCAAAAAACTCCGAAGCGAAGTTGAGTAAAGCCGGAGTTTCATAATTACGTTGGCACGCTCGCGAAATCCCTGTTTGAATTGTAGCAGAACTAAATATGCGGCAAAATAATTGTTATGAGAACTGTTATTTTCTTCTGCTTCATTATGTTCGCGCGTTTTTTAAGTCGTTTTGAATGGTTGAAATAAAAGTATGGCGCAACAATATTATGCTCGAGGGTACTTGCACATGTAATTTATTCTGTTGGTCTTTTGCTGAGTGAATTTTATATAGCACGTGAACTGCAGTTACCTCGGAACGAGTGCTATTTTTAGATGCATGTACAATTTTGGTATTACAATGTTATTTTTAGATTCTTTGTTACTACGCTTTTGAGTAACTTAAGTTAATCTTTCTATAATATTATTATTACATAATTATTATTTTAATTGTGTATAAAAAAGGCATTTTCAGCTATTTTATTGTTACCTAGAAGACAAAAGTCATGTTAAAAAATATTAGTGTTATTTTGTATGTAATAAATGCCTATACTCGTGTACTATTTCGATTTGATTGTATTATTTAACAATCGATTTTATTTAAAAATAATTCTTTTTATATCGATATTATTAAAGAAGAAACGGAGTATAAAGACTTGTTTACACGCTTACAAGTAAGTGTGGGATAAGTATAGCCGTACACCCGCAGCCAAATCTTCGTCTAGGGACATCTAATCCTCTGTGGCTCAGGTGTTGCACGCTACAACACATCAACGCCCAAGAGCCGTGCGTAAACATTTATTAGTCATGCAACCGGTTTCAATTATCATAATTGTAATAGCGATCGTCTTTTTAACGGTTTTATTTAACTTGCCCTATTATTTGGGTCAATCTTCCAAGCCTTCTTCTTCTCCTTCTTATCCTAAAGAGTTGAAATTATAAAAATTGCTTGAGTTCTGATAGCAAATAATTTTTGTAATTACCGTAAAGGTTTGGATAACGCAATTATAATATATTAAACTCATTATTTCCAAACAGCACAGTCACAAAATATTTAGTTTTAGAACCTTTCCTCTATAAAACCATGTATTTAGAATTTCAATAGAATCCAACAAAAGTGGTCGTTTGCCATAATCTGATCTTTTTTTCAGCAGAATGCATAGCGAACAAAAGAAGATGACTTGGACTCTCTCGCTACAGCACGTAATATGCCAACGATCTATTTGGCAGATATTTTATTCGGAGCAAAACAAGCGTTTCTAAATAATCAATTTGAATTTCACTCAAATTGCACTTCGTGCACTTACAAAATCAACGAGACATAAATTTTCGATATTTTATATGTAACGCAATCATAATCCGCAACGTAACAGAGTTAAAAACTTAACATCATTGGCTGTAGGAGGTGGAGTATTGGCGTAGGCGAGGTGGAGGTTGGTCGTCGATTCGCGTTTCAAGGGTCCTTAATTTGATCAGCGAGCAGCGACCGGTATCGGATTAGTGTGTCCCAATATACCCTCGGTGTGATAAATTATATTAACACAACGTCCGACACTTTTGGCTTGTAAACATCGGTACTGGTTTCTGAGAATTCAAGCACAGTTAGCGAGTAGCATTGGATGAAATTAGATTTGGATTCGCAGTTTGTGAAGGATTTTTTTCGTGACCGTTAGAATCTTAGTGGAATTGAATTTAATAATTGTTTAACTGCGTCTCTGCCTAGAATTATTATTCACAGAATATAATTCCTAAGCGTGACAGGAAGAAAATTAAAATGGTAACGTTTGTATTTATAAATACTACGTGAACTAATAATTGGATAAGAAATTGCAATTATAAGTTTGGTTACAACATGTATATAACAGTTGTTTGATCTTACAGCTTCTTTGATGGGTACACGGTAAAAGACAATTTGATATTCAATACACTGAAATTCAAAATAATTACAATAAAAAAACTGTATCGTAATTATATTAAACGCTTCCATTAAATTGGACCTGGTTGACATAACCTCTATAAAATTGGAATTGGTCCACACAACCTCAATTTAATTGGGAACTGTGAAGTTAGTTAAAATGAAATTTTTGAGTATGACTTATTACTAAATGGGGTAAAACCGTTGCCGCAGTATATGTATAGAAAACATTTAACAATTTCAGAGTTTGTGCAGCCATAGAAGAGGTACTAGAAATTTTATTTGGAATGAAATTCAGACAAGATTCCATTAATCAATAGGATAAAAAACATGAAAAATGGACCTTAATTTAAGAGATCGGGTCAAAGTTCAAAAGAAAAAACATAAAACAGTAGAGGGATAGTGAAAACCAATTCAAGCAAAGGAAAGAGGAAGAAATGGAAATAAAGAAACAGAAGATAATGGATTTATGAATGAAATGTAATTAATTTATGGTGGAAATAAATTATTTTATAAATATCGTCTAGTAATGATATGATACCATTGATACTCTACTCCTCTTAATAAGGCAAAGGCACCATTGCGAAACGGTGATAAATTGAAATGATTTGGCGTTTATACACTTATGTAACTTATGTACTTTTGAATAATTAATACATGAAATAAATGATTTAAGTTGAGCTGAGTTGAGATGATTAAAAATGCATTAAGATTTAAGATCTATTGATGCATGGTGTACTTTTCAAAATGTTCCTTAAAGGAGGGATGCAGTGTATGTGTGATAGAATATATACACTGTCTCGTATGTCCCTGTGATGGCAAATGTCATTGTCACTTAGAAAGTGGTTGTGTACTCTGTGGTCACTGACATGGCGGAAGCCGAATGGTGGGTACCTACAACCGTGCATGTGCTATAATAAAATCATGGACATTGTCGAGCCAGTGAAACTATAATTTATTTATTTATTAAAATCACACTACATCTAACATTACAGGTGTCCCCAATTCGATAGAGTAGTTAAAAAATATGCAAATTATATACAATGTCAACATTAAATTACATATGTATGTCAGCACAGAGTACTTAATCACTATGTATGTCTATTTATGTAAGTAAATAAATG
This sequence comes from Thymelicus lineola, assembly GCA_963932265.1. Taxonomy (NCBI): domain Eukaryota; kingdom Metazoa; phylum Arthropoda; class Insecta; order Lepidoptera; family Hesperiidae; genus Thymelicus; species Thymelicus lineola. The sequence goes on from OZ010686.1 coordinate 18,315,582, forward strand.
ATGTCAAATTTTGATAATTAAATAAATGTCAAATTTTGTCATTAAAAAAATATATATTAATTAATTAATAATAATAAAATAATTTAATCGTCAGAATATGTCATCATTTAATAATGTGATTTATTAATAAATGTCAATCCGAGAACATTTTCAAGAAAATTACATTATATTAATAAAAAAAATTAAAAATTAAATTATATTAATACACATCGGATCTCCTACAGTTATAAATAATAGCATTTTATATTTAACTTAAACAGCTAGTGAAAAGAGATACGCGCAGTAAACACAGCGAGCGTCAATAAAACAAGCAATTCACTTGTAGATAAAGCTTCAAGAGGAACAGAGACTCTAACAAGATGCCATCGATATGCTTGAGATATCTGAAATGGTCATTGCAACTCCTTTTAACAGAAAACATTTTCTTGAGACAATGGTTAATATTGGTTAAAAATGTATTTTTATTAAGTGCAATATGCAAAAAGTTACGAAGCTGAATTTATTATTATGACTTACTAACTGAGCTCGCAGACATTGTTCAGCAACATGTTTTACATTGTAATATTAAAATATTATAATTAATATACATAGGTATACTTAGTCGCCGATCTAATTTTTCCCGTCGTGAAAAATCGCTTTATTCTAGGGACATACTCCTAAGTTCACTAAAAATACTCACTTGATTACCCAAGTAGCATTAATTATCAAGTTGAAAACAATCTTATCACAGATACTTATCACGTTTAATAACTTTCGCTGATCGAATTATCATGTTAATGTATTTATTAAAAAAACAAGTGCCAAATACAATGTGACTAGTTGGTACTAAAATATCTTTTAAGCAAGTAATGATATTTTTAGTGTTATTTTATGCAACAATATCCGAAGTTGATATGCAAGAAGGATAATGATAATAAAAAACAGGGTAAAACTTTTACTGGCGCCTGAAAATCGTAAAGGTAATGTGATTTTTATCGGTTAACTTTAAAACTGAGATTTTATGCCGTAGATTTTGTGGGTTTCCGAATTTATACACATTTTTCATATAATCAGAATTACTTACTTCAATAAGTAAATAGAGGCTCTCAAATCCCGACGCATAGCGTTAATCACAAAACCAAGTTAAGCAATTTTGGGTGTGATCAAGCGTTGGATGGCCTTCAATTATGATGTGAGACCAGAGACATGTACTCGTATACCTAGAGTGTGAGACCCTTGCTAAATCATTAAAGTGTTAAAGCAACGAGAGGCTTTGAGTTTAACGATGAATTTATTAATACAATATATTATATAACACTTCTGTTTGTCGTGCATGATGCGGTATAATAGATATATTCAACGTAAAGTATCGACGCCTCGAAACATTCGATAGGGACCCATGTTTGCACTGCGAAGTACCCACCGAGGGTTCACAATCTCAGCCATTATTTACGTACGCCCAATTTAAATGGCTCTTTAGCAACATCCTTTGCAAACTGGGGTCCCCTATTCACATACAAATATACCCAAAGTGACCCTCGAGGTCTCCCAAATGTTCAGTTTGGAAACGCAAACATTGAAAATTATAAAAAGATTTCATAGAAATTGGGTTCGGATTTCAGAATTTTAGTCACAAAACTTTTTGAGTTGAAAAGGGAACATATTTGTGTAACGTATAGAAATTAATGTTGTCACGAGAGTATAATTATAAAGATTGAGATTCTTTTGGGTTATGTTTGACAAGTATCTCATTAGATAGAGATTTACCTATTCACTGTGAAAATATGAGAGATATAAAAGAACTGATGTTCGCTTATTTTTAGGCCTCACATATTCACTACAATGAGTGAGGTCTTGAGAGAGATACACTAACGTTGAATGAAACTATTTTAAAAATTTGCCTCCTATATTTCAAAAGAATAGTTTAAGTAGATTCCAACAACCGGTACGTCAATTATATTTTGGAGTCTCCCCTCATCGCACCAAAAATCCCACATGACGCAAACCCTTACTACGGGTATCTTTCTAAGATTTCCCCAGCGAAAAACATCCACCAAGAATAGAAAAAAAATACTTTTACATCCCATTGTTCAGTCGTTATATTATATTTTTATCAGTGAGCCAATATAGCGCAGCCATATCTCAACTGGCCACTCTTAGCTAATTAAAAGCATTGGCCCCAGTTTGCCCCGAACCCCGAATAATGCGGCTCGCTCCTGAATTGATTTCGGGGCCGCCCTGGCGCTGTTCGCCTCCAACTACGGAAATTTCATTATGTTTAGCATACAGACATTAGCATTATCTAAGTCTGTAAGATAGTGGTGAATAGCCATGTTGCTTTGAAGGAGGTACTTAGAATTCTTGAGTACACAGTCACATGTTGTAGCTAGATCAAAGGATCGATAAATTTAATGTTTTAGTTTTGCTGTTTTAGTTTTGACATCATAATATCTTTTACATCATCTAATTGAACTTTTTCTTAAAATTATCCTAGTTCTTTACAAATGCGTCCTGTCCTTTACATCGCCAAATCTCCGTTACAACATCGAACATGCAAAGGGACATTGTTATTGCAAAAGCTTAAAATGTTTTTCCCGTATAGTTCCATTGTCAAATATAAAATTTCATTGGGGAAACAAAAAAGTGCCACAATGAGAAGTCAGAAATTAATTTCACATCTCGACACGGGCAGCCGACCGCAGGCCTCTGTGACGTTGGCGTCCATGCTACGGATAGCAAAAACCGCAGCCGAGAACAATAAAAGTATTAATATAACTGAACATATTATATGCTAAGAAATATAGTAACACAGGAAAGATAGCGAATACCCTCGGCCGTTATACGGTAAATAGGTAGCCGACAAACAAGTTGACAATCCACCTGATATTAAGTGGCTCTTGGATACACGATTCGATACTTATACAGAGGAAATTATGTCTTTCTTTGCTAGTAAAATATATAATTCCAAATTAAACATTGTCGACGTAAGTGGCTATAGCTTTCGTTGTATGTATTCCATTCCACATTCGATGTAGGTACCTACGAGGCTACGACCCATAATGCGAATCACACATAATCTTCATAATCCTCCATCTACAATGCAAACACACCAAAAGAAATGCGTACAAAGCAGAGATCAAAGAACGGGGCAAAATGTAAGATTATTATTTGATCTCACGTTTTGCTCCATAAACCGTGCAATAAATATCCGAAAGAACCACGATACAAAGCGGGAATTTATAGAAAAGGGCAAATTTGTGGGAGAGTGCACGGCTCACAGATAAGTAGCCGACGCTTTCTTTTAGCCGATATTGCCAGTACTGCCAGACAACAGGGAATGCGTAGAGACGTTACTATTATAAATTGTTATCAAAAAGAAAAGCCACAATACCAGCCAGGAAATTGTAATAGAAATTTGGTATGGGTAACCTGGAGTGGGGTTTTTAGATTCAATGCAACTGTTAAGAATATGAGGGACGCTATCGTGAAATGTTATGTAATCTTCTGAATATGAGTTCTGTTATGAATGAAAATTATAAATTAATCAACAATCATTTTAGTAAACAAATTATGGAACTTGTTCTTCATACCCGCAGGTACCTCCACATTGTGAGAGAAAACTCGAGCACAGCGAGAGCTGAGTAACAACACAAAGCAATCCCAAGATAGTTATTGGTTGAGATGATGTTGATGATTATGCCACGCAAAAACAGTAATATTATATTCCTTATTAAAATTTTGTAAATTCCATATTAAAAACATGTATTCCAGATATAATAAACAAATAAATCAAGGATAGAAACGGACAATGGAGACGTTTTAGTTTATCGATTTAGTGGTTACCTGGACTGAATAAGGTTGTTAAGCTAAAATTAACCGTAAGTCGCACGTAATAAAGCCGACTTTTATATTAAAATACTACGCCTAAGTGTAGCTTTGTCTATTAAATTGAATTTATTAAAATTACATGTATTGTCTGCCCTTTTGTTCTCATTTCATCGTCTGTACCTACACAGTCGCCTAGATGCGATTCCTCTTAGCGATAAGCCCGTCTATTGTCTTCGCAGTCTTATAGCATTTAGTTGTTCTTTTATGTTTCAAGCTGTATTTTCTTTTTGTATTTAGATTTTGTTGTGTATTTTATAATTTTCACTAGAAAAGTAATAAAGTTAAATATTAGCATGCTATTAATGATTACTTGACAATTTTTAGATATTAAGATTAAGACAGGTTTTGAAACTATATTAGAACTGGGCACCGCCGTTCGTAATTGACGTGTAGGCCTACACTATGCGTACAGACGTGTATGTGCGTTCGCGATATGTGAAGGAATAACTGGTTGCTAACAGTGGTGATAATTGGTTAAAATAAATGTTATTTTTGATTAAAAACTGTAGATTTGTATTAAAGACGTAATAGTGAAACTAAAAACTAATGCGGACAAATAAAAGTGTCTGAAAAACCCTTTTGTTGTTACTTAGCAGCGCAAAGAGCATCCATGTAAGAACACAAAGGTATGCAAAATTTTCTTTTATTTACAAAGGCAATGGCAAAATATGGGAAAACAGTACAAAAAGAATAGGCAGTGAACATTACAAAAGTACAATATTCGTGTTATATGACTTTTTCAATTTCATTTACGCGACAGCGACGTACAAAGCAGCGCGGAGTGCGAAAAATCTTACAACCTGACAACTTCACTCCCCTGTCTCCGCAATCGCTACATTTTAATATCTGAGCATAGTACTTCGTGTGAAGTCATTCTCATATTGTTTTGTTCTTTATTCTCCGAAACTAAGTGACAGAAAATCTGAATAGTACTCTCAATCTTTTGTAATCGTTTTGATTACTTTCTTCTCTCTAGATGTTTATACGAACCTAGTACCTGGCAAAAGGAACGAGTACGTACGATTCTCACATAGTATCGTAATATTAAAAGTTATATGAACGTATTAATTACAGTGTAATTACTTATGTATCTAATGTCAAACCAGCTTCTAATCTAATGCCAACATGCAAATTATTATTTATCAATTTTTTTATAGAAATAGCCGGCAAACGAGCTGACGATCCACCTGATGGTAAGTGGTTATCGTCGCTCATGGACATCAGCAACACCAAAGCCATCACTGATGCGTTACCGGCAAAGAAAGAAAGAACTGGCTCTCAAGCCAATTAAAACAAAACAATCAAAGCATTGCATACGTTAAAATACTGACACTGACTATTTATTTATTGCTATATTCATTATTTCATTTCTTTCGCTCTTCACAAAAATTTAATTAAAAAAGCCATAATAGAAGATACTTTTGGCTTAAAAAATACCAAATCAGGTGCCTTACCATGAACTCTAATAAAACGTGACATGTTCAGGACAGGTCAGCTTGTAGCTAAAACCTGACAGGCGTGTATTTCGTACCATGAACATTCACCTGATGGCCTGCAATGCCTCTACTTCTGTCCGGCATCTTAGTCTATGACCTGCGCGGTACAACGTAGTGTTTAAGTACTCTGTGCACGGTACAAAATTTGTTTTACTTAGTTCGGAAATAGAGCGTTTTATCGGTTTACCGGTTTTCAAATTAATGCGTAATATTGATGTTTTAAAAAATTTAAAATAACAATCTCAATCGAAGATTTTGAGATTTGTTATAGAAACTTAACGGTCGTTATTTATTAAACTTAAAAACCGTTCGTTCTCTAAGATTACCAAAAAAATTATCGCTATGTGATGCCTTCATTTTTGAACGTAATCTTACAACACTTGACACTTGACACAGTGACATGTCCAAATGTCTAATAAAATGTGTGATTTAGGAGCGATAATTTAAAATTGTTAAGTGCAATTTTGAATTCTTAACGTATTTTCAAAGAAATGAAAGATATTTATTTTGTGATGGTGGTGCATTTTCATTTTCATGAATGCCTGTAGGTCATGTACAAGTCGAGGCGGATATTTACCTACTGTAATAATATGTAATTTATGTTGAATTGGGTTGGAGATGGGAACTTGAGTAAGAAAGTTGTTGAAGCCGTGTCAGTGTACGGCTACATAAGAAGTAAATGCGTTCGATGACGAGCACCCAGCGATCAAAGGGGTCCACTGGAGACATGAGGGCGGAGGCGCTCGAGGACGAGCGCACGTCAGGATAGCCGTGCCGGCGAGCGATCTCTTTGGTTCTACAACGATCGATTGATACAGATGCTGATGATGTCATACGAGAAGAGTTATGAAGAAAAACTAAATATTTAGAATATGGACTATGTCACTTTATTTAAAACATTATACCTAATACGTACATAGGATATTCTAATTCTATCATTGATCACGGAGTAGTAGAGATTGTTATCGATGTAAACGTTAGGATAATTGAAAATATACTTATCTTGGTGCAAAGCAAACGGAATATTATTGAATAACCATTATCATATAATACCTTTTCTTCCACATTTATAAAAATATATGGTATATGTTTATAAAAATATACTATAGTAATATAAATAATAAATAATTAGACCTTTTTATTTCTTAAATAGAAAATTCAATTTACAATTTCATAACGACTAAAAAGCATGCAATGCAATCTATATTCTATACAAATAATAAAATTGAAGAATCTATCTGTGATTTAGAAATAAATGATTTAAATAAATAAAAAGTCTTCAACTTAAAGTTTTTAGGGTTCGTTAATCCTTTCATTTATCTTAATTCTTGACTAAATTTAATTCAATAATCATTATTAGTTATATATTTCTTTGTTTATATTCTTTTTTTTATATTATACTCTCTTTGTAGAGTAAAGGCTCCTCCATTTTTCTCCACATAATTCTGTCACTCGCTTTATCAATCCATTTTTTTCCCGCTGCTTACAAAATTTCATCGAGCCACCTCTCCGTCGCGGTCGCCCGGCCGTTCTGCCTCTGGTTCTCTTGCGTATAGCTGCCTTCCATGATGTAATCTTTTTGAATGTGGTCTATAGTTGAATACGTACTTATAAATCCTGCTTGCTCTATTGGACGATGCTCTTCGGTGTATTTAGCAAGGCGTTTCTCGAGACAACAACAACAAACAACAGCTGGAAACAGCTTGTAGAGATTAGATTGTAGGCAAGGCAGATTGGTCGATAGCTAATATTTATGTTCTTCAATATCATAAATTTATGTTCAAACTGTTTTATATAACAATAACTTACGGTATAAAGAAATTATAAACGAAACAGCTAAAACAGGACAATTGAAGTTACTTTCGGTAGGCTGTAATATTTTGACATTGACATAGGTCGCTTTCCGACATCAATACGTCAACAATCGCTTCATGGTACACAAATAGCAGGGCAGAAGGAGATTATCGAAGTCACGTGACCGCTGTCCTGTTACGGTCACGTGATCACTGGCTGACCTGTGCTTTAGCTAGGTCATGGTAGGATATAGCAGGACAGCTCAATTATTGGCTAATATTGGCCTGTTTTAAGATGTCATGGTAAGCCCCCAGATATAAAGATCCAATCACCTCACAAATTAACAGTTGCAGAACCAATAGAGCGAAGATGAGACGGAGAAAGTATTCTTAATCTCCTAAGTATACAACGGTTTTAATTTCAGAACAATAACTCTTCGGAACACATCTTAACTTCCGTCTTGCATAGTAAATTCGAACTGCAGAATCGCAATTTCGTCGTAAAGCATAAATCATGACGGACGTTCCTCTGAGCATGAAACAATAAACGTCACTGACAGATTGTTTTTGCGAGGATTCAGAGGCATTGCTCAGGAATACTCGGTAAGAAATTGTGACGTTGTTATCCAAACGAGCGTTGGCTGAACGAATTCGTGCTTCAAATTTAAACATCATAATATTTTTTGGCAGTTCTACTCTAGCGTATTCCAACTATCCATTTTATTGTACAATTATTTCATGAAAACCACGTCCAAATTCCAATTAAAAGCTTTTATCGGAATTGACTTGTTCGCATATTAGTTAGTGTGATGCGTCAAATCTTGCAAGGGGAATTGATACTTATATGTCCTTATCCTATGCAATTAAAGTTTTTCACATTCAGTTCCGACGACAATTTAGTTTTTGGTAATAATTGTTTGATACTACTAGTTGAGTAACGTTAAATTATAAACCAAATTTTAGTTGCTTACATTTGTTTAGTTTGCTTTTATTGACACCACTAATTGGTCCAGCTGTTATGAGTCCATAGTTCACACATATTTTTAACATAAGCATACAAATAAACTGAATGATACCAAAATTATAACTAAAAATTATATACTTTCACCTGTTCCAGCGTCAGTGTGTAATCAAAGCTTTCGGAGTAAATATGACCTAATTTCTCAATTGAGTACTCAGTACTCAATTGAGCTGAAATTTTATGTATCTGATGACCATGCAATGTTGCCGGAACTCTGAAATTAACTGTACTAATTTTCGCCTTGTTTTTTGGCTTGAGTAATTTGATCTTAAATGCAATGTTTAGTTATGAAGCCAGTTAGTGAATTCCATAAAGGCGTGTTTTTAATCTCTAATTAATTACTCAAAGGTGCCATGGAAACACACAATATTTAATTCCATTACCCGAGAACAACTATTTATCTATCATATAAATCTGGGTAGTTGCCCAGAACGCCACGAACCCGGGACCCTTCGCTACACAGGTAGGGCCTCTACCAACTAGGCTAGGCGTTGACTAATCTTGTAACAATTATTGAATGAAACTAATTTATATTAACGTAAAATAAAACTACACTATCACAATCAATTTTCTCGCCACGTGTTGCCACATGTACCCCTTTCTGTATCGTCTCAAAACTTCTTGAGCTGGCTTACAAAACACAACGAGAAGTAAAGTTTTTCGGCAAGAACTGTACCAGTGTTTACGTGTTTTTAGGCAAAACGCTTTCTATTTCCATCTTGGGTGAGATTTGTACGGGTTTTCCTGTTGTAATGCATCTCGCGGGAGACTTTACTTTTTATCCTTTTTCCCTTTTCAGTTGGATATCATACTGATTGTTGCGGGCTATTTTTAAAATGAAGAGTTGTTTTAAAATTGTGCCTGAATTTTGGGCTGAGTATTTGCGATGTTAAAATGAATGTTTAAAACATTACCTTGGTTTTTGATTTATGTTGTATTATTTTTTGAATTGCGGCATGAGTGTAATGGGAGAAATCGTTTACTATCTATGGAAGAAGTGTAAGTAACGGAAGTTGGAAAGTGGAAATGGATTCATAACAAAAATAAATAAATATCTTTATTATAACTTTATTAACTTGCCACAGAAAGTATTTATGTTAAACTGTTATCTCTTCCATAGGATTATTCAGTATTCAACTAATTAATTATTAATTACGTGCTCAACCTAATTAGACGTCAGGTTTTAGACGTTAATACGAAAATATGGAATCCGCGATTCGCGATTACGATTAGCACTTGGTCGGGTTTTCAAATATCTTATTTATTTTTAAATAAAAAATCTCTGTTACAAAATACACCTATCTAGCAACTCTGTTTTGCTGATGGTCCTACCGGTAATGATATTACAAGCACGAATCGCCATTTTAGATTCATTTCTTTAATGGCGTGGGTTATAAACGTTACCACGTCAATATTTGCCGCAACTCGCCCTTAAATCCTATCTCACTGATTGAACTATTACCTTTAATGAAATGTGCGTCCAAGTGAATTATGACGTGTCCTAATCCTACGAAGACTACGCGGCTGATCGTTCGAACCATCCGAACCTTCCAACACCCACCTAACCTTTACGCTTAATAAAACCCTTGCTGCAAGCACTTAAAGTTCAATTTCGTGTGATCAGCAAATATTTTGCTTGCTGTTAACTTGTATCGTATAACAAGGGTGGAAAGTCGGATTTCGCCTAGCGAGCAGTGAAAACAAATTTGTGACGGTTAAATAGAGCGATCGCATTGAACATTCGATTTATCCCTTGCGTTTTGCGAGTTTGGATATCGCGTTCCAGTTTTGTTGATCGCGTGTCCGCTGAGACTAACGGATGGTTACACATCTTTACTTTCGATTAATATCGAACATCCAGCGATACCACAGCTAGTTACTCAATTGTCACGCAAAGTGTTACTTACAAAACTGCTTTACAATATTCTACGGATATCTCTTATAGTATATACCATAGGATGTCCAGCTGAAGTGCTCAAAGCAACTTGCAAGGTAGTTGGATGGGTGACTGCCAGTGGCAACATTTTCATGACCTTTTCTTTGCTTTGGAGGGCACCGTCGATCCCGATAGTTATCGTAAGGTAATACATGTCAAGCCATGCCGGAAGCCTACGGCCAGCATGCTACTTCCAATACTTGGGTTAGCCACTAACCTCACCACTAATGTGAATTGGAGCGTGCTCGGCCTCTTCGGAAGGAAAAATTTATGCTCAATTTGTACATCGTGAGACGAAATCGATTGAACCCATTTCAAGCTAAGAATGTGATTAATTCGAGTAAGAAACTCCTCCTGCCATCTCTAGTCTAACGCCCCAACTCAGAGTTACTAACGGTTACTTTAATCACCCCTTAATAAAGAATCACCATACAAATTCTGTACTAAGGAGCGATTTAAGGAACCATTAGTGACTCTGAGTTGGGGCGTAAGTCAATCTCGCCAGTTCATGGTACATACACCCTGGTTGCAACTAGGCTATTAGCGCTATGCCCCTACTTTTGGGGATCGCTGGACTATGTACTTTCTATATTACACCAATTAGGTCAGTATATCTTTACTCAGCATGGTACGACAATTACGCCTGGCTAGCCAGCTACGACCCTCTAAAACCGGCCTTTAGCTGAGGCGTTTGTTACTTATAATAATATTCTTGTGCGACCACATACCATCAGGTAACTTGTTTGTGTTCAGCTGAAGGGAGTCAGATAGTTTGAATTATAAAAAAATTGTGTCTTGGCTCTGACGCATGACTAAAGTTTAACACCATCTAGTTTGCAATCGTCAAATCAGTAACGACGCACTCTAGTTACAAGATTACTACAACGCTATCTAGTTTGCGATTGTCAAATCAGCAATAAGTTTATTATTCTCATAGATGGAGTTGTTACTAATCAGTAACAACTATACTATACATAGTATATCTAGATTATGTGTTACGAATTACAAATATAACGCATAACGTAACGGAAAATATTTGATTGTACTCCTCATAAATTTTCATACCCCAGGCTTATGAAAATCGATTCTAAAGGAGTTACAGTCCAAAAAATATTACTCGCATTTCAGCTATTTAGAACATTCTTTAAAAAGTGAAAAGGAAAAATGATCCCCCGAAAAGATCGTTCGAAGCATTCAGCTAAACCACATTACGAAGTGTTTGTTACGGCACAGTTCACTATTTACATTTTTCACGAATCTACACATGCGTTCAAACGGACTAGATGGATAATATAACAGCGTTCCAAATTCCATTCCAAACTCAATCCAAACCCTGTAACAAAAAGCTCAAATTGCACTGACGAGGTGGTGAAATGAACAAGACACAATTGAAAACATGACGTACATTCTGAACCTTGTGCCCTTAATACTAAGGTCGATATAATGAATCGTTTTTATTTCAGCCCGGAACAGGTGTGTTGAAACACGGAACGCATTCAAGCATCCTCTCACGACGTGTCCATTCGAGTGTGAGGGTCCTTATTGGAAAAATATAGGGAAATCACATCGACCCGTGTTCATTCGTCTATCCCCGCGTAGCGAATCGAGTTGTCATAACAAACGAGAACAAATACAGCCCCGGAGTTAGTGTTTGTCGTTCAATGGCGGACAAACATAGGATGTTGTTCGACAAAAATAAACCGTTTCGAACGACTGGAGATATTGTAGATATTGTTTTGTTCCATTGTCTTGTTGAGATGTTGATTAATGATGTATGATGAAATTTATTTTCTTATTTTTTACATATAAAATTAATTTAATTTGACAACAATCCCACGATAAATTATGAAGTCCAAGATGGTTGGCGCAATAGCTTAGTGAAGTATTAAAGATTAGCCTTTTAATGAGGAATCATAGTTTACACAACACATACAAAACGGACCTGGTCTTAAACTTCTTTCAGCTCGTGTACTGGGTTCCATTCTGCCCAGGGTAAAACAATAATTCACAGACGATACCGTTTTGTGTATTTCGTCTGTAAAGGAAATCTTAAGTTATGAAAATATTTTGCTGTAGCATTTGTGAATGTAAACTTAATAAATACTTTCAATCACACATACTTAGATCAGTATAATTCAATATTCCATCTTTTATAGGGTTTTCAAAGTATATTTTTGCTAACGTACAAGTATTGTAACATATAATTCGAAACAGTGTGTGTACGTAGGGTTTGTTAAACACACGTTCCTCATGACCTGTCTCATCCACTGCCACACTATTGACTCTGATAGGCCTGTAAACAGTAGTTCAAGTCAGTTTGTGTACGGTAAACCGGGTGTATGAAATTGGCAGGATACTGGAAATTAAGACTTAAGTGTTGCTGTTAAGGATCAAAATTTGTAAGCATTCGATAAAAGTTAATGTTTTAGATAAATATGATAATATTGGTAGTTTACTGGTTGACTGAGCGGAAGGGGCATGGCTCTGTACAAGAAGTGAAATAAAGTACACAATACAATATAGTTTATTGGCCCAATGGTACAAAATTGTTATTAATTAACTAGCTATTGCCCGCAGCTTTGCATACGGAAATTATGTTTTAACTTATTAAAACTTATCCTGTTTTCCCGGGGTAACTTTTAATTTTCCGGGATGAAAAGTTGTCTAAAATATGACCCAGGGTATCAGTAACAACTTTACCAATTTTCATCGAAATCCGTTCAAGGGTTTTTATGTGATGCCCGGACAGACAAACAGACACTTTGAGTTTTATTATAGTATAGTAATAGAAATGTAATATTACATGAACATTACAATTCTATCAATTCTTCATAAAACTATAATTATCATTACCATATTGTTGCCATACGATACCTAGTTAGTATTTCCACTCCTAGCCTCAATATGGGGAGCGAAATGACAGGAAAAGTTCTAACAGTTTCCTTTGTTACATAATAGGGACGACTCCTCTAATGAATAAAGCGTTTTAGCTTGTTTTAATCTCTTTGCCGGTAATAATTAGTGTGTCCAATTAGCGTAATTGAGTCCAAGGATGACGTGAATCCCACGGGATACGGGGTACTTAAACTCATTATTAGATTTTCATTTAAGGATCTGTAATTGAGTTTAGTTGATATGATAATTTTAGTTTGTACACAGGTACGTCGTGTGATAAACGAAATAATGTAGTGCAGAAATAGGTTGGTAGCACAGGTTCGTAGATTTTACTTCTCGAATTGTGTAAGTTTAAGAGTTGTGACGATTTTTGAATTTCACTAAAATAACACTTAACATCAGGTAGGATTATGGTCAAGTATTAACCTATTGTAAGTAAAAAAACCATATTAAGTTAAAATAAGGGTAAGTATTTATTTTGTAATATACAATTGAAATAGGTATATGCTGATAAACCACGTACCACTTATGATGTCTCTTGTAGTGTAGTGACATATACATAGTTTGGTATACATCTAAATGTAACTTCAAAAACACCTTCTATTTAATGTGATGAGTAGACAAACAATTGGATTTGATTTGATTCGTTTGAAATAGCTTTTATTCATTAAGTTTAAGAAAAGGTAGTAAAATCTAACAACATTAGCCTATTTCAGACAAGAAGTAAATTTGTAATGGGGAACAAACTAGCTGGCAGTATATTATCACACGGAAACACTCTTCGCTTTCTTAATTTAGTTCAAAACTGAGCTGAAGTTTCAATAGATAAAAAGCATTCGCGAATAAAGCTCATCGATCGCAAACGAATATTCGAAAACAAATCAGCGCGTCATTATAACAAGGAAGGGACAAACAAGCGCCATCTATACATCACACGCATTTTTATTACACGTCAGTAAACAAATAATAAATATTGCCAGGTATACCTTAAAACCGCTTTACAAAATTGAAAATGTACCCTAACAATAAAGAGATTAGGTTCAACATTGCACTAATCGACCTGAATCGCCTTGAATGTGCGCGTTGAAGGAAAAATGATTTTACTAACCGGTGATTAGGTTTATTTTTCTTCGATACGTGTAGGGTAAATGCTCCGTAGCGGTGCCGTGGAGTTGTCAACATGATTTAGTGACGGCAGGGAGGATGAAAAATGGCGGTATCGAGACACAAATCATCCAAACGCCTATTGGCGCATTGATGGAACGATAGGTTTAGGATTTAGCAGTTATCTGCGTCGGACAGCGAAGCGGCCGAGTTAATTGATAGCATTTGTCATAAGTAATGAAGTGGCAACAGGAATCGTCGGGACAGAGCTAAAAGGGTAACCGATTCGATGGCTGTAGAGCGAATCACTTTTGTGATTTATTCACAACTGTGTGCGGTAGAATAGCTTCTGTTACGTGTGTGACAGGATGCATCCAGTTGTAACTGTTCATATTGATGACTTTATTTTGAACGAAAGAAAGATTTTCTTCTTTTGATGAGCGATATTGTTAAGTGTGGTTTACAACTTATTCATAACATTGATTAGGTATTTTATGTCTCCTCAATACGGCTAGATTAGTAACAATATTATTAGGTAAATTAACCTTAGCCTTCAATTCCGTGAATGGTGGCGTACCATGGTCATGGATAACAACTTAATAACTTAGGATCAGTTTTGCAATTGCAAGATGGCAAGATACTAACTAGTGTTTTATAATTATTCGCTGCTCGTTTACAGATTGAAGTGGAACGTTAAGTGTTATCTTATCGACCGAGCACATAATAATAAAGTGAGAAACGTTATTAATTACGATCGAGACCAGAGAAGACCTCAGTGTCCATTAACAAAACAGGATCAAGGCGCTCGGGGAGCGGTAAACAATAATATTTGTTCAGACAAATGGAAATAGGAATAGAGCGCGCCCTCTTGTTTCTCGCTGAATAATCGATAATGGTAACTCATGTAGAGCTGCCAAATATTGTTAAACACTTATTCTTTGGTATATTTATTTATTTAAAAATTTTATGTACACGAATAAACTTAAATTAACACGTCATATAAATCTATAGTACATAGGCACTGCTTATTTCAAAATGAAATTTCTTCCAGCAGACCTGGTAGTTGAAATTATTGTATATTCTCGTTTTGCGTAATATATATATATATTTAGCAGAAGGAGGTATTCTATGGTGTGAACTCAGATCATCTCTGCAAACCATGTATCAAAGTACTATGAACATGGATCTCTCTCTGTGGGCGTAATTATATGTCAGGACTGCCAGGATACTAAATAAAACACACAATTCGACAGGCACAAGGATACTATTCGTTTATTGCCTGATAACACCCGATTTTATCAATTCAACGTTATTTAGTTATTACTTTGATTCGCGATACTCTCAATCTGTCTGTCTTCTTGACAGTTCCCTTTTTCTTAATTCCAAAGATTAATACGAACTTATTTTAGGCTGCACCGATACGGCCATACTGACAAGACACACGTCCTCGTGTGTGAATCGTACTAAATCGCGTCATATTGAACAAACGTTACATAAACAAGGATCTCCAAGAGCAATTACGAATTTGGAATAATTATCCTGAGCCACGTACCATAGTCGTTAACTTCAATTATCAAAAGCAATAACAAACATTCTCAATGATCTCGAGTAAGTCCTTCAATCTCCACGGCTTTCAAAGCCAACCAGCAATCTCCGTTGCTACCATACACATATCATACCAGAGCAAAACACGAATCGCACTTCGATCGTAATTGCCACTGGCGCTACAAAGTTACTGACTCGAGTTCCCATCTTATCTTATTCATCAGCAAAATCATTATTAATATCAACATCGACTGGTACATGACCTACAGGCATTCTCAAAACTTTCCTTTACTTTACTGCCAAAGGTTACAACAAAGCTCTTTGTTGCCCGAAATCCCGCAAAAATAGCATCAGTTCATTTTTTAGCATTACCACTGCTTCGCAATGTGTTCTCGTTATGGAGAAGAAGCAGCGCAAGAAACTCCATAACAACACTTTTTTTGTTACGGAACTACCAAATTATTATTTACACGATTTTAAAGTCTTTACGTCTCGCGTCGATCGTTTGGTACGTCGCGGCGTCGTCACCGAATCTAAGAATCACGTCCGTTCCTGTCACTGTTGCGGCCATCGCTGACGACTCACACGTCCTCGTGTGATCATTCTGTAAAGACAAAATCAGCACAGTATTTCGTTCGGCTATTCTGACTTCATGAAGTGAGGGAAGTGTATGTGTGTGTATGTTTTGTGTGTGCTCGTAATCCCCGATAAAATTTCACAACTCCCATATCAACTATATTCAATAAACTCAATCATTCCTCAATAAATTAACGGAAGGGCGTTTAACCCTCTCGTCTCCGTATATACTGCTCAACTTTCGTTTTAAAGATAAACCACAATTAACATAACATCAAATTATAACATCAAAATCACCTTCAAGATATTTTAAACCGCTCTTATTAACCAGAATTAAGATACTTTTTGTTATTGTCTAACCAGTATTTACACAGTTTAAGCAATATCCAACCTGGATTTGTACACTTAATGGCGCAGTTCAACATACAGAAAAATGGCTGAAGGTTGATCATCATCATCATATTTTTTTCAAATCAACAAATTAATCACTTTGCTTGGTACACTTATATCACTGATATCTTTTGGATCCACATACATGCTCACTCGAGCGTTCTCACACGGGACACGCCTTTTTTTTGCGTTCCCAACCCAAGTGTCACTAAGCATTGTGTTGGCCCAACTGCCTCAACACCATCATGCGAAATGCTGCATTGATTTCTACTTTAATAGTTTGACCTTCAGACAATTTAAACAGTCACGGCTGTTACAGATAAAGAGCCCTTATTAAGCCAAGCTTAATAGGAAGTCAACTAAGCATACTGGTTAAACAATTTATCTCATAACATAACAAGTTAGAACCCTACATATGACTCATTATTTCGCAGCGTGGTTTATTCATTCATCATTAAATTTCAATTTAATCAACAAATAATCATCAGCACCACATCAATTAATCAATTTACTTTTGCATTAATAAAAAGAAAGATATAAAGCTTGACGTCGTATCAACAACTCATCTCGTCATCATACCAACAAATCCTGTTTCAACATTTTGCCTTTTTAGAATTTAAGAAACGGCACCGATTATTAGCGAGAAAGTAAGAAACACAATGATTTGAAATGGATTTTTGAATTTAGGATCCAACCTTATTTTACTGCATTCATTATAATAATAATAATAATAATAAATCTTTATTTCAGGCATCGTGGCCCATAACATAAATACTAATAATAATATTATATCTTATCACATTTATTCTAACGCTAATTTGATCATATCCGAGTTTTATTTGTAGTACGAATCAAATATAATATTCAAATTCAACTCTTTTAAAGTAAGTAAGTCTGTAAGAGAGTGGTCTGTAGTCAACACGACAGGAGAATGACATTTCAAAATTTATTTTTCATCATATTTGTCGTCAATTGTCACTTCGACAGATTTTAATACTTACTTGAAAACATGTGACATATCAAATCATAGGGATGGCAATTTTATAATAACCCAACCCCTATCAAAATATTGTCAAAAAGTTATGTAGGCAAAACATGAAATGAAATAATGTTACTATTTAAATATGCAGTTACTCTTGCTCATCAATTAAAGATATTAAGTTATCATTCAGTCTACTTTGCAACAATCTGCAATCATATACGCCATCATTGAAGTTCGCAGTAAAAGCGCTAAAGAGTTTCACATACGTAGGAAACGCCAATATTATATTCAAGGATTTTACATGCCCATCTTAACACGTATGAAAAACAGAATGTAGTAAAGGACAAGTTTCATGCTAGAGTGACCATGACCATTTAGTCTCTTGTGAATATCTCTTAATACGTAGCAGCACGGGTAGGTTGATCTTTCTGTTGCGCAGGTTGCACTACATTTAATGGTGTTGTGAACCAGAAGAATACCATATTACAATTGTATCTTTCACCAACCCTAACAAAGTTCTCTTTACTTAATTAATGTGTATTCGGTACTGAAATAAATAAAATATTAACGACTGAAAGCTTTATGCCAATCCTGTAGGGGCTCGACCATGCACAGGTGGACTCAGTAATCAGCGCGAGACAGCGCTCACAACAGCGCCGCCAGGAGCATCAACAACCCGTTGCAATTTGGAAGAAACCAGCCTCGCTCCACACTTGCAGCAAATAGCTACACAGATTCAAATCTCGCCGTTTTTCCTTAGCTGAAACATTTAAGATAGGTTACTCTTAGTTTCATGATATCAAGCATCATATTCACTGCGACTACTTATCTTGCATTCCTTTTGTGAAAAACCTGAAACCAAACGCTCATTTCCATTTATTTCTCGGATTTTAGTCCTAAGTACCAATGTGCCAACATGTTTTTTAGATAAAGCCCAACTTTGTAATCACACTCCATGATCTCATCATCTCCTTTATGTTTGATTGATTTTATATCGTTTCTCTATGTAAAATTTTCCTTCAAGCTTATTTCAAATGCCATACAAACTGTATTGTTCTTCATTTATTTTCCGATTTGTGGGCAGGTTTGTTCCATCACTTCTGATTTAGCAGAAGGAGGTATTCTATGGTGTGAACTCAGATCATCTCTGCAAACCATGTATCAAAGTACTATGAACATGGATCTCTCTCTGTGGGCGTAATTATATGTCAGGACTGCCAGGATACTAAATAAAACACACAATTCGACAGGCACAAGGATACTATTCGTTTATTGCCTGATAACACCCGATTTTATCAATTCAACGTTATTTAGTTATTACTTTGATTCGCGATACTCTCAATCTGTCTGTCTTCTTGACAGTTCCCTTTTTCTTAATTCCAAAGATTAATACGAACTTATTTTAGGCTGCACCGATATATACATATAAATAATATTAAATTGTGTTTGTAATTTAAGAATAACGGTGTCTTCTCGAGTATTTCTAGTTAGTTACACGATATTAAAACACATAATGTTACATAAATTTAATTATAGAGGAGGTTATAGCGCAACACATAGGCTACTTTTTATCCCGGAATTTACACGGGATCGGGATTGACACGGGATAAATACACACTAGAACGAAGTCACGGGCACCGCTAGTACAAACTATAGGTATTTTAGGTATTTCCTTTTGGCGGCATATCAGTAATGCCATATGTGCCATTAGTATTGTTGTTGTCCGGGCGGTGATGACCACTAATCATATTGTTTGTTTGTTTTTTTGCTATTAACGTAAATAAAAATCTCAGTTTTGACGTCGATTCTATCAGATTTAAACATAGTTATTGATATAAAAA
Organism: Thymelicus lineola; assembly: GCA_963932265.1. Lineage (NCBI taxonomy): Eukaryota > Metazoa > Arthropoda > Insecta > Lepidoptera > Hesperiidae > Thymelicus > Thymelicus lineola. The sequence continues at coordinate 18,335,028 of OZ010686.1, forward strand.
TTGTAAGGGAGCATTTTTTTCATTTATTATTGTGGTTATTTTTGTTGGGTTTTGAAGAAAAACATTTCGTGATAATAAAGTGAGTAAATATTATAAATTCAGGGTAAGATCCATGGAATCCATCCAAGTGATTTCAAATTCTTCGTATTCGTATTCCACGGGAATGTTAAAGCCCGTGTGTAAAAACAAATTCAAATGGACTTTATAATCTTTCACTCATTGAATGATACACCGTATTTTATGCATCTACTACTATTTCGAAGATCACACATTCACACATCATAAAAAATCGATCACACATCATAAAAAATCGTCAAACAAAATCACAATTTTATGTAGTTGGAAAAATTGTTCGAAATGCGTCACATACATAGATTGTTTTATCAAACCTTCTCAACAATTCCCTTGAAACAAAGATGTCGTCTGTATTTTCTTTGGTCTATTTTCTAAACGCTCCCATTTAAGATCTTCTAACTGAACTGTTTTTCAATTGCTGGAACTATTGAAACGGACAATTTTTGTTCAGAACTTCTAAAGGCAATGTGACTTTAGTAAGAAATAAAAGCTTAGGGTAGAAAATAATGTTTTTTTTTTTAAATATTTTATTTCAAGATGGAATATGGATACGAAATTCTTGTCTTTATGTTATTTATAATTAATATGGTAGTAATGTCACACACACTAATATAATTATTGTTGTGTGTCTACATGGTAAATTATACAATATTTTGTAATCTAGATCTGTAAAAAGTACACCCAATTCACCGAATTTAGTAACCGAAAAGTCAACTGCGTTAAGATTTGTGCAATTAGTAAGATGTCTTTTTAATATCCTAACAATTTGTCCGAAGGATAGCATCAAGAAACACGAAATTTAGGACGCAAAATTAATAATATGGAACCTACAGACACAAATCCACTTACTCTATGACAAATTTCCATTGGAGGCCGTACTTAATGCCGATTACTCGAGTCAACAGACCAAAAACTCCGCCCCAGTATGTAGGAGCGCTTGTAATGTTTCGGAAAATTACGTTCTATCATCCTCAATTACAATTACGCGCTCATAGGTCGATGGAGGTACCGAAAGTGATTGGATATAATGTTATACTGAGAAATGAACCACTCGGCTATAATATCAATCGTATTGGATGAAGTGATCAAATTCACCAAATACTTGCAAAATGGTCGCTCGTGGAAAAATTCTTGCGTGCTGAATTTGATTTTTTTTTCGGAAAAAAATTTCTTAAAAGGTACAGTCGGCAAAGGAATTAGGTATGCAGGGCATGTTTCTAAAACCTTCTGTAATTATTGATATTACAGATCGTTTATGTTATTATCAGTTTTAAATGATACCTGTATACGTAAGGTATATTTATTTGTTGACTGTACATCAATGTTTTTCACAAACAAAGATCGAATAACACGAAATGCTTAAACTTAAAACCGCGAAACTTAAATAAGCGTTGAAAATAAGGTCTTTTAAGAATAAAACCAACCAACAACGTATAAATCTCGCACTATCGGTGTTTTAGTCGAATAATTCACGGCTAAGTTAGTGCATCTATGTAAAAGTTCTCGAAGTCTCGGGAAGATTTTTCTTTAAGGTTTAATTACGAACACGTAACGTGGTGCGAAATTAAAATGTTGATAAAACCTTCGTTCTATGGAAAAAGGTGGATAATACTTATTCACCTTTCACGTGTTGTTCACGTATTGTTTGTTAACGAGACATCGTCCTGGAAAAACTTATAATTTTGGGTTTTCTAATAATCTTTAACCCTTATGTGAGTGACAAATAAAACACCGCAATTGGGTGACGAGGTACCCGGGTACCCACTTAATCTATTTGAGTTTCTGAAGAGAAATTCACACTAGAGTTCTTTAATTTATGACCCACTTTACTGTGACGAAGTATTTATGTGTATAAGTTAAGTTTTAAGCGGTTAAAAATTAAGATAAAGTTAAAGGTAAACAAACATATTTCTATTAAACTTAGTTTGGTACAGACAGTTACAAAGAGTTTACGTCGTGTTTTGTTTGTATTAATCCTAATTATTTTAAACACGGATAACGAAACAATACATTCCCACGTAATATTGTTCAGCAGTAGGTATAATTCTGAAGAAACTAGAAAAATATTGTGTACTTTCTGATAATGAAGAACATCATATCTGCTCAGATGATGCTCAGATGCTGAGCTGAAGTTCCACATGATACAGAGCTCCCTAATTCAGGTAAAAGCATTGCAGAGACGATACGATAGAATAAACGGCTAAACAAGACAAATCAATGGCCTTTAGTGCTTTTCTTCAATTGCTGCTCTGGCGGCGTATATTATTCATATGGAGGATAATCCTACACTTTCATTGACTGACAGAAGAAGAAAGTTTCTGAAGGAGTTAAGTCTTCAATTATATCAAACTAACACAGAAGAAAGAGATAAAATTTTACAATAATATCGTAATTACTCGTGAGATCTGCAATACAAGACGTACCTGGACACAAATTACAGTCTCAACGACCTGAGTCAGCTCCAGAACCTTCAAATTTACCAACACGAAGGTCTAGTTGTACCTTTATGTTGTAGGTATTTGATTCACTTGCAGAGAACTCAATATAATCAATAAAAAGCAAAGAAAAATTCGAAAATATTGTGTCAGATATCATTTCAGGCCAGTTTGTTATGAACCTTCAATAACTATATCTAATGCCATCAATGGGCATAAAATTAACTGTAAATCATAGTTTTTTTTTATTTAAAAATAATAAATATAATATTCAGTAACAATTAAATTTTACTGATTTAATTATTTATGAAAAACTATGTTAAATATTAATTAAATATTATAAGGTACCCAGGTACCTCGTCACTCGGTTACGTGGGTAAGAAACAGTTTTGTCAATATCAGAAACTTCAAAAAGTTAAGAAAGTTTAAACCTACAAAAACAATAATTTTAATGCTAGTTAGGAGCTCTCAGGAAGTTACAGCCGCGTGGCACACCTATTATAAATTTTATAAACGATTGAAATTGCAAAAGGTACCCGGGTACCTCGTCACTCACATAAGGGTTAAGTAATTTGCTACGCAACTGTTAAAAAGTCACAACATTACACTGTTATCACTTTACTAACCAGATATTAGGGATGGATAAAATGATTGAAAATGGAAAATATTTTAAGAGAAACATTTTTATGTGTCACAAAAAATTAACGGGTAATCGTATTCATGACGCTTCTTTATTATGGTCTAGGTAATTTTTTTCTGTTTTGCAAGGTCCATTTCAAAAATGATATATTGAGGTGTATAGCAAAATCATCTCTAATCGCTATATTCTTGCAAATAATGCGTCGGTAACACTTTTTGGTGGTAAGCTAATTGCTTACAGATACTTGCCATATATTGAGTGTTCTGCTATTCAGCTCAGTTCTCTACTCAAAATGAGAGCATATACGGCCATATACCATGCTAGACAAGTGGGGGTTTGACCTCACAGCATGTAAACATTACGAGGAACTGTTAAAGATGTGTTTTTTCAATTTCCCCAATAAATGTTGACATTAGAAATGAGTGCTGGATTCAAAAACAAGTTACCAAACGTGAAAACTGTCGGAAGTTTTCAAACCGCCCGAGGGCCTCCGACCATATATAGTAATCAAATGTGAATCAAATGATATTGTGACTAACCATCTTTATTTTCTTCTTCATCGCAGCCCTTTGTAGCTGGATCGAAATATCTGCATTAACTAAATAAAAGGTATATTATATTTCAATATCCATAAAATATATTAAATCTGCGATGGTATGAGGTAATATAAAGTAAGGTCATATCCACGATGATATAAGATCAAATACTAATTTACCATTATCATAACCATAAAAATATATGGTTAAGGTTGGTACTTTTTCTCTCCACGCCCGCACATCGCTCCTTTTCAGACAACACTCTAAACATCTTAGATAAATTATGTCGGCAAAGCTCTAGATTTATCACTCGCTCGGTGAATCTCGTGTAAAAAACTTGCTCCCAACACATTTTCTTCGCTAGTTACGGCGCGATGTTAATAGTTTTTTGTTCCTCACTGTATATCTTTGGATTAAGTGCAGTCTTTGTGTTCCTTGAAGCTTTACTGCGATTTTGGTCAACATGTCTATCTATGTTAATCAAGACGTAAAGTTTGTGAGCTTGTTTGTGGGAAGTCATCTCTGGAACTATTTCGATTTCAATTTTCGAAATCGAATCGATTTCGAAATAAACTAGGAATTCAGCTAACCAGTCAGTTAAACCTTTCATTTAACTGCGGCACTACCAAGTGCTACACAGTGGCAATTATTGCTACTTTGGTTACAAAGTCGGTACTATTTGTAAACTTACATAGGACAAAAAAATGTGACCACGTTAAAATCTCTCACACAAATACAAACCATTGCCAGGTACATGACTGATAGCCTAATCCTTTAAAGCGAATCGCCCGCGCGCTGAATCCGTCAAATTTCTTTCCAAGTCAATTTAGAAAAGATTTAGTATTGGCGGATTTCCCGCAGCGTCGATCAACATCAAATTGTTCGACGGCAGACGTAAAAGGCGCGTTGGAATGACACGGTGCTTTTTAGAGCTCGTACGCAGTCATGTCTAACAAGCCCAATTCGAATTTGAAATCCAGATTTTGAATACAGTTTTTCGGTCGCGCGATTTAAGTTGTTCTTTGCCTGTTCAATTGTAGAGTTCAAATTAGATTACTGTTCTGAAGAACGGTTGACGTTTTGAAAAACGTCGTATAACTGCGTAAAAGTAGTTACGTGGGAGTTCTTGATAACATTTTTTTTATAAAAGAAGTTACATACTCACTATGTAACATTCTGTGAATTCATAATGTAGTAACAGGCAAGTCGTATCGCGGGTAGAAAACACATTTTAAAATATTCAGGTATACATGCTGGGCATGATACAAAAACCGGGCAAGTGCGTGTTAGGCCACGCGCAATATAGGGTTCCGAAGTAGTAACTTTATCGACTAATACTCATTAACTACTTATGCTTACATAGCCGTGATAGTTTTCCTTGTAAATTCATCATATAAAAATATTTCTGAGAAATTTTTCACTTGTCCTCCAACCATTTAACCAACCTCCAACCATTTATGGGTTTTGAAGACATATAACATTTTCGAAAGACCTTTTCAACAATACCCCACACTATGGGGTACGTGACGAAAAGAAACGTCATCTCCATTTTACCTGTATTGAAGGTACCATGAAAAAAATATTTTTCGATAATTTATTCTACGATTCCTGAGTTTTAATAAATACGTATATTCATGCTAAATAACTTTCTAGCACTAAAAGTCTCGGCGCTTTGCTTCCGAAAGATGTACAGACGAACGGACGGACGGACATGGCGAAACTATAAGGGTTCCGATATTTTCATACGTAGTAGAAATATAATTTATCAAATAACACAAATGTTCTGTAATAGTTAGCTGGAAATATCAAAACATTAACAGCATGAGAAGGTTTTCATTTCAATCTTCAATTACAATCAGAGGCATTAATTCAATGAATCAAATCTGTGAACTAAATCAAATCGAACAAGGATTTGAATCGAAACCACTTCAATTCAAAAACACTTTAACTACTTTCGTCATATGAGTTTGTTAGTGAACTATCGGGTTTGAGAATTTAATCAAACAGAAGACAGCTCACTATCAAGCGGCAACTCGAACGGGAACTAACGTTGGCTGAATTTTTTTATGGAAGTAGTCGGCAAACGAGCTAACGATTCACGTTGTTATCGTCGCCCATGACCATCAGGAAAACCAAAGTCATCACTGATGCGTTGCCGGCCAAGAAAGGGAGAAGAAAAAGAAACAAAGAACTGGCTCTCAAGCCCCCAGTGGAACACGACGAGTCGTTTGGCGGCTGACTCATGCTCAAGGGTGGTACCTATCCAGGCAAACCTCATGGAGAAATCATAATAGTAATAATGGTATTAATTAACGATTGAAATCAATATTACCAATATAATCCCTCCTAAGGACCCTACCACCAGCGAGCAGGATTTAGTTGCTTCTTGTGACACCCATCCAGCATGGGATTGGGGTAAGTAATCTAAGCCACACCAATACGGCTTAAGATATAACAGATCATTAAGTGTAAATATCAGATTACAGAGAATGGAGGTTTGATACTTGAAGTTATTAAAAAGATTCTAATTATTTGAATGTAATCCAAAATTGCTGAACGGAGCGTCATCGTCACGTTTCAAAAAAAAATCAAAAATCCTTTATTATTCCAGAAATTTTACATTTATTACAATGATGTGGGATCTTTCCATTTAAGTATAAAAAACTTGTATTTGGAAAGTCCGTATACAAGTGAGTATAGTCACGTTTGCCTATTCCTATGTTTCACTGTGCAGCTTGCATGCAATCGTTAAATGAAGCACCGTGGGCAGTAGGCCTAAATATCTGTATTACCTAGTTTTATATTAAGTAAATTAAATGTACCACCATCTTTAGATTATATTGACCTACTGATCTACATCATCCATCGCAGTAGAATATCCATTTAATGTCACAAATAAAAGAAATTTTACTTATTGAGAGAAGCAGGAAACTGATCGAAATTATTCACCTCATAGTCCGTCTATGATTGAATTTGCCCCCCTTTTCTCCTTTAAGAGGAAAATAACATAAAGGGGGAAATAATTACGGCGCGTTTCCGATAACGTGGGGTGAGTTAGTAATTAAGATAGGGGGATGAGTTGTTCCCTCAGAGGTGCGCATTTCATTCTGTGACGTGGCACTATTTTATTTGCTTTGGTTACGTTTCAAAGATCGTTATTGGAATTGATGTCATGTTCTCAAAAGCTACTCACTTTTGAATAGTATTTTATGGATTTAAGTTGAGAGGAATTCCTGACGTAAACTTTTTATACTGTCCTCCTTCTAGTCTTTGCTATTGCTTTGGAAACTTTATTGCCTTATTGTAGTGCTACTTTATCAGAAGCTGTAAGTTGATTCAAGCAACTTTTTTTCTTCTTTGAGTCTTATATAGTGCTATATAGTTATATAATCTATTATGTACTATTATTACAGAAGAAATAATAGTACTCTATTTTGTCTTTTGTGGTGCTACTGTACCTTTATCGCATGTTGTAGGTTCCTTCAAGTAACTTTTTTCTTTGTAAAGTCTATGCAATTTTTTTAGAAACTTTAGTGACTAATTGTAGTACTTAATCACAAGCTGTAAATTGATTCAAGATATTTTTTATTTTTTAAACTTAAATATCCGGCTAAACTGTTAGATGAGCCATCTAACGATAAGCCTAAGCCTAAGATACTGCCACTCATAGACATTAGTAAATTAAAGACATCACCAAAGCTTTGCCATTCAATAAGGAAGCAGGGCACCTGCTTATTGCTGGCAGTTTGACAACTACACACCCTTGACACACTATGGGGTAGACGAGAAAAAACAGTTCATCCCAACATTACCTACGTAGGTAAAGGACTCTTGAAAACAAATTTCTTATGATTTTATTCTATTTCGATGTTGTTATTTTAATAAATGTATACCCATCCTTCCGGAGTCAAAGGGAACTCTGAAAATAAATAGTTTTCAAAAATAATTTATAAATTAATACAAGGACGACTGCAAAGTACCCAATAAATCCAAATATAACTCGAAATTAATGAAACGGTGCTTCAGTCAATTAAAACGACATGCCTATCAGTTATTGAATACCAATTAAAAATATTTTTTATTCGCGGGACAAGTTTATGTATAAAATAACGAGAGAAGTGGAGTTAATTCTACTTTTAGGAACGTATTAAGGCATTTTAAATTTCTTGTGTAACCAATCTCGTAATGAGGCGTATTTGTTTTGCATACTTTGCAAGTAACATCAAGTTCTCTTACGACGGTGTTAAGGTTCATTTTCCGTTTTGATCTGGTCTTAATAGGGATGTAGTTATTACACAGGCGAAGCAAAGTTACCAGGTGTGATTTATAGGGACACGAGGCTTTGAATTAAATCCTCGTCATAATTTCACGTGGAGTGCCGAAGGGAGCGTCGTAACGGATTTTCGTGGTTAATTACAAGGGGTTATTCAATACCGTGTATTTGTTTGAAGTAATTACATTTTCTGCTCATAGCTCATTTCATGTCGACATTACGTGATTAATAAAATTAAGTTTGTTTGCCTTTTTATTCTTAAAAGATAATTTGTTTTTCTACTCTTATACTCTCGTTTATTGTATATCAAAAACCATATTCATTGTATGTACCTACTTACCATACACACACACACACACACACACACACACACACACACACACACACACACACACACACACACACACATACATACATCATCAGTTCAGTGCCATTATAAAAAAGAAAATATGTTCAACTTATTCTGTAATACAGTAATTTTAAAACTAGTAATCTCACTAATGAACTCAGGTTTTTTTAGTTAAGCAAGGGGTTGAGACTATAGCGGGTAAAAAGAAACAATTACATTCACACACACATGCTCTCAGATACGTGTGTGCAATGATGTTATAAAGTAAAAAGTTCTATAGTGTCATTGCGTGCGTCATACAAAGGTTTTAAAGAAACCTATTTTTCAGACATGGCTGGCAACTGCAGTAGCTTTGGCGTTACGGAAACCGGGGCACCGAGCATCTACTTTACATATATTAAGATGTTGTAGGCCCTCACGTATTACCCACAAATTGCCGAGGTCTTTTGCCTAATAAATTGGCAACAGTGACATCTGCCGCCTTAATTACAGGCGAGATTAAAGGCCTCGGAACGTGAGTTAGCATAACAAAATTACTATTGAAAATCTGGCTACCAAGTTTTCAGATGGTGAGGATAGAAACATTTTACTTATTGTGAGCTATTGCGTCAACTATAAACTATTTCGTTACCGCTTTAGAATTATAATGTGATGTACAGAATTGTTGTAGGTATTTATGAAATAAATGCTTTATGCGAAAATATTATAATTATACCCAATCACGAGCTTAAAATAGTAGCGAAATATTTATTTTTCATAATATTTTTAGTGACTATATTTGTATAGAATATTATATTTATTTCGTAAAAGCGATTATTTTTTTGTAAATATAAATAACAAAAACGCTAGAATATCAAATCAAATCAAAAATCTTTATTCATATAGGTATCACTGATACACTTATGCACGTCATTTTTTTAATCTACCAGCTTTTCGGAAAGGTACTTTATCATGTAGGAGAAGAAAAGCCGTGAAGAAACTCCTCAGTACATCTTTAAAAAAATTAAAAGTTACATAATATGTTCTAACCTACGGGGAACTGAATGCGGCACTAATTTTCAGGCGTGTACAATATATTCATTTATACTGTAGTAGATTTATACTGTAGTATCCTTTGCCTACTAGGCGAGATTTCACATATCTCTTAAACATTTTCATAGGCAAATCACGTCAATCAATCAATAATTTCTTTTATTCACAAAAATTCCGTAACTCTAATTAAAAACTATCAGGCAGGACATACAACCGGGCCGTAGAGTACTTTATTTCATTTTTAAGCAAGGGAACTAAAAAATTCTCACACAAGAGACGAGCCTCTTTGGTCTTTGGCCTCTAATTAAGCCGACAGATGACGTGGAGGGCGCTTCACGACAAGAATACGATTTGTAGGGCATTCATAGTGAGTGATGTCACCAGGGTTATACTTTGGGTTATGATGGCACAGATAGAAAGTTGTACTTTAACGTGCGATAACTATGTATATCCAACTACAACAGTAACTGTACAAGGAAGAGGACAGTAATTTACAAAATTTGAAACGAAAAACTTACTTTATTTTAGAATCTTTTGTTATCTACGATTTTATTATAATAGTTTTCTAATAATTGACTCGGTTTTATTTAGAAGACCAGTCAAAACGATCGGCCTCGGTTTAAAACTGTATAATATTCCTTTGGCTTAGTAAGTTACTGTTACCACAAGGATTACAAAGGTTTTACTGTCAGTAACCCTAAGCAAGTCTTTTCTTATATGAATGAAACCAAGAAACTCGGATCATGGGTGTTATTGTCATGTGTTATTATATCATCTATGCCACCCGCGACACAGGTAAAAACCTATTTTCGAGGATGTGAGTGTGTAAGTGTTTATTTTTTTATTTATATTTATAATGTATAAAAATATTGAAATGTGTTAAAAAATAGTGTGATTTGGACACTTGCGTTGCATAAATGCCAATCAAATAACACAAAGTGGGTAAATAAGTACCTTGTTCTAGTCAGAATACATTTTATTAATGGCACGTAGTTTCTCCACAGGAATAACTGGAAAACTCGAAGTTGAAGACATCTTATCGCGTGGTGCAGGCAAATGTGTCGCTATTCTCTGTATCGGAAAATTCTAATATAACACTGTCGAGTGAAATAGTCAAATCAATGCTTATGCAAGAGAAACAGCGACGCGAGGAGAAAAATGATAATTCTGTTGCTTTGATGGTTTACAAAAATACCTATCAAGTGTTTCAAATATATTTTGTAACTTTTGACTTCGTTGAGTTCCTATGACGAAAAAAATAATTTGAGTTTGAGTTTCGAGCTTGTTAGCCTTGGCAGAATATTTTACATAAGATGTTTTGGTGGGATGCTATTTACTTACCCTTGCGCGAGATCTTGTGCCTTGCTGGTAGTCCGACCCAAATCGCCCCTGTAACAAAACAATTTTGATTACAATAAAGAACTGGTCAAATACAAAGCAATCACCCGTGGAATCGTAATAAACAATAATAATTTTATTTATTTATTTTAAAATTTGCACCAACAAAATGAACACCTATTTACATTATAAAATATTTTCATTTACAAAATAATTGTAATAATACAAAGAAATGTCATTTCAGTTATAGGTACAAACAAAATTTCTTTACATTTCTTTTCTCTTACAAACTTCGGTAAATTTTCGTTTTCGGACACACATTTTCTTCGAAATGTCTGTTCTATGACATTATACTTCAATGATGTGTATACCTATAACATTTGAGGAATCCCTTCAATTCCTTCTTCTCATCATCAGAAAAATTCCATTGACATCCTGATTATTATTATTAAGGTTAACGTCATAACACATCAAAAAAACTATTCACATAAATGCCACTCTTGTCCGCTCTTTGTCAACGCTTCCGGCTAAATTGGATACCTCTCCCGTGCTCATTTTCCTTTTGATTAAATTCGGACCCCTAGCGCATTTCTTAAACAAGTGTGAATGGGTATGGCAAAGTGAATTATGTTGTTAGAACGTCGTGTGTTACATATCGTGAGGCGTTCGGATGAAAAAAATATTGGAGTTGTTTTGAAGTGAAACTTCTTTAGAATCGTTAGTGATTTCAAACCGGATGCAACGGAAAAACGACAGGTAAGATAATATAACCGTTAATTTCGTCTTTGAATTTAACTTCTCCGTAGCTCAATGGTCAGGACGTAGATACACAATACCTGATGCGCAGGTTCGCGTCTCTCAGTATTTCTTTTTTTATAGTTTTTTTTTTAGTTTTATTTTTATACTGTTTTTAAATACTTTCAAATGCTCTTTTAAATATTTTCAAAGAATTTATCAACAAAAAATAAGAATTTCATTCTTTCATTCTGTCGATCGACCGACCGATTATACAGACAGTAAAAATGCTAAGTTGTATTCATAGATGGCGCGAGGAATAAGATAGAAGATTCGTTTTATTGCTAGATAGATTTTTAAAAAGTGCTAAGTTGTATTCATAGATGGCGTGAGGAATAAGATAGAAGATTCGTTTTATTGCTAGATAGATTTTTAAAAAGTGCTAAGTTGTATTCATAGATGGCGTGAGGAACAAGGTAGAAGATTCGATTTATTGCTTTTTCATCTCATTATCTTGAAACCAAAATTTTGGAAAGTTTCACTTCTACCACGTGTGAATTGCACACATTTTCTTTTGTTTCAACAAAGCTATAATTGTGTTTAATCGTAATCTGTACATCTAGCTTTAGAATTGGGTCATTCATTCAGGAGCCTTCCACCTATTTTCAAGACATCAGTCTTGTATTCAATACAATATGTCATACGTAAACAACGCAGGTAATGTGATGATGGGAAAATTTTACATACGTTCATAAAACAGTCAGTATGTCTTTTCATGATGTTCCTTTTTCAAAGAAAGTAATATTAAAGTTTTATTGTTTTAAAATTTAAAAACTAGCAGAACTGAATGCAAACAAAGAAAGAAAGATGTTACGAGGCCGTCTTTCATACTACTCGGTTACTAATCTCAGTGGGTCCATTATTGAATAACGGGAATAAAGTTCCGTGTCTAAAATACTGTAATATTCTCATTCGCCACGTACTAATAATAATAGTCTAATTACTAGCTGTGCTCGCGACTTAGTTTGCGGGGGAGCGTTTCCCGTGTAAATCCTGGTCCCCTGGGAACCCTAATCATCTAGCAGTATGAAATTTACTTTACGACCTATCTACCAGATATACACAAAAAAGTTCATAAAAATCGGTCGAGCGGTTTCGGAGAAGTGCGACCACACACAAATACCGTAACGCGAGATTTTTATACATCAGATGTTTCGAACGCCACATCATCTACACTTAATAGTTCTAAAGAGTCTTAGTGAAGCTAGTACCGTATACCCCAAAACAAGTATAACGATGTCATGATACCAGAAGTTGGTATATTCACTGAGTTTGCGGCACAACAACTGTTCGCGACGAGCTAGTTCCGCTGTACCCACAAACGGTGGTTTACGCTCTACTTACTTCATTTCGAAATTCGGCGACTTAAGAACGATAAAGTTGTTAAGGAGGCACATTCTAAGGTTTCTTGTTCCCGCGATCCGTGGCAATCCTTCTGATATTATTAATGTGAAAATATTTTTGTTACTATTTCACGAAAAACTTACTGAAAGGATTTTCGTGTTTAGCACACAGGTATAATATGATCTGGTATAACTCGGGATACTTATTATCCCAGAGAACGCGGGCAAAGCTCAGGCCCCCAATTCCCATTTTGTAGAGATAATCTCGAAGTTAGACATATCACTAATCTTTAAATCTCGACGAGACATGTCGGCAAAATCTCGAATGTATCCAAAAAAGTTATTCTGGAGCACATTCGAGATTTTATCTTTCGACATTACCATTAGACATATAAAATAAACGCTTTACAACGCCGTGATTGGTCAAAACGCGTGACATTTCAATCCCGAACGCTTTACAACGCCGTGATTGGTCAAAACGCGTGACATTTCAATCTCGAACGCTCCGGACCATACGTTGCATGTCGCACGAAAAGGCTCAGAGATATCTCTAAAGGACGCTTTACGACGCTGTGATTGGTCAAACATTTCAATCCCGAACGCTTTACAACGCCGTGATTGGTCAAAACGCGTGACATTTCAATCTCGAACGCTCCGGACCATACGTTGCATGTCGCACGAAAAGGCTCAGAGATATCTCTAATGTGACATCCCGAGAATAAGGAAATTAGGTTTCATTAGAGATCCGCCATGTTTTTTAGAGATATCTCTGTTAGAGATGTATCTCTACGAAATGAGAATTGGGGGCCAGGACACGTATCTGTGTTTCACGTGCCTGCGTTGCAGCCTATGATGTTATAGGAAAAAGAGGTAGATAGGTTATACTCGCACGAAAAAGTGGCATGCCTAAACTGGGCTAATTAGCAAACCTAAGCTCAGTCGACGACAGTCAGGGACGACGTAGTGCAAAATACAATCGTCTCTTTTTCACGCGCAACTATAGCCGAGGTAGGTACACCATCCTTCTACCACATTTACTCTCTTTTGTGTGACGTTATAATACTACCTATGCGCTTTATTATTGTGTGTGTGAGTCGTGCGGCGGTGATCCAGCGTACCATTTGTAAGCATCGAATGTAATATAGGTAACCTTTCTACCTCTTTTTTTTAAGATCATTGGTTGCAGCATATGCAACTGTGTATTCTTTCATACACTACAAAGTCTACTCTGTACCACGCTGCGTAGTGCTGTGTTGTTTTCGTCTTAGCACATACTCAGCCTTAGCGGCTGACTCCAGGGCATAAATCTCGTTTCATAATAATTGAGTGCGGAATTCTATTTCAAATCGGCGCTCTTGTGAGAATTACGGAGGGCTTTTTGACTTATTCAAGTGTCTGAACTTTTTGTTTTGCTTGTCATTTGCCAAAAATTCTATTTACCTCTATGCAACTACTACTACTACCTGCGCTCTAAGTACATAGCTTAACTTTACGATAAGTTACATTCGCTGATGTTGTATCTATCCACAGCACAAGTTCTTGAAGCAATCTACGCTGCTTCGTCGGTAAGGGATGTCGAATTATCGCATCAATCTTTCCCACTGATCTATCTGCCTGTTGCATTGCGTGATATAAGACATCCCTAGGCGGCTAAGAAAGTTGGCGAAACCAGCAAAGTTATTTACCGCGGTATTTCTATCTGCGGTCACCTGAATCCTCTGGTAAATCTTTGTGGATGGATTACTTGAGTCAACTCGAAAGCTCCGAGTTCGGCATAATTAAGTTTTAAGGATAAACTGGTTTGGTCACTTTGCGTGCTAAAGAAATATTTATAATCAGTTAAAGGACATTATGATCCTAGTCTGTACAATCTTTTCCTATTTTTTTAGTTAAATAAAAAAAAAATATATTATATTTATTAGTATGAGTATAAATGTATTTATTTTTAAATATTTTGGATGTTTATTTGTATGGATGTTTGTCAGTTGTGGTAGTACGCAAATAAATAAATGTACATGTCGTAAATCCGTGTGTCAACATAAAATGTCTGAAAGAAATCGTTTGTAATGTATAAAGCCGCCCATTGTTTTGTGCTTACTAATTGTTTCTCTAATTTAATTAAAAGTGTAAGGAATACAATTTTTTACAAGCTATTAGGTATTTCTTTTTCAAAACTTCATAAAATACATACGTTTATCAGCAATTTTAGTTATTTAAACCAAATTTGCTTTAGTACTTTAAACAGTACCATTTAAGACTAGTTTAGAAACTATAACCGTAACACTATACTCGCTCGCAGCGCCACTGAGGTTTCCACATAAGAGTTAGTAGTAACAAATTCAATTATGCCGTCAACGCATTGTTAACTTTACCGCGATTAGTTAAACGCTGCTTCCACAGTTAACCAACCGTGGCTTGCGTAGAACCGTCTGCTTCGCGGTGTATGAACTATGAACTCAAGTTAAGTAACATCTTTGTATCATAAAGCTAGTAGTTTCAAAGACATTTTGATAAGTTTCTATTATAGAGTTAGCGGAAGATTTTCTGTCGTTAGTGGGTGCTTTCATGTTATTTTCATGTCGATGTTTATGTTCGATTATAATGTGGATGTCTATAAGTCAAGAGTGATTAGAGTTCCAGTAAGTTAGTACTTTACCATCCAGGACTACATTGTTACTTATTATTAGGTAAAAGTTTTGTTGATCTTAACTTAATATTTAACTTAACTTAATATTAACATTACTTAGCTTTATAACTACACACTTGTAAGTTTGTCGTCAACGAAACAACAATTAATTATTCAGAACAATTCATAAATGATCAATTCTACTCCAAAAATGCTAGAACTTCAAAATCCTCCAACGAACTACATGCTGCTTACACTAATTGGTAAATGTGACAACAAATTACCTAGATATGTATTTTTTATCATGTTAAATCGTCAAACTAAATGAATAATAAAACCGTAATTAATAGCAACAACAACCTGCAAAAATAAGAAACTGTTCTCGAATAATCTTTTCAATTTTCAAAGCAAAATGGCCGATGTTCACGAGTAGGTAGCTGTCCGCCATACTTTACGAAGTTTTGTTGAGCAACTTGCATAAATTATCCGACATCAAATAGTTGGGCTGTCTAATAGTTTGTAAAGACGTTGTGGTGAGCCGCTATGTTTCCTTCCATAAAAGTTAGAGTTCTCGCTGATTATATTAGTGTTGAAGATAGCTTGGGTTGATTTAGATGTGTTTTACTACGATTGAATCTTATCTTATCTAATACCTTTAAACGAGCAATTCTTTATATGTATATATATTCTGAGTCTCGGAAACGGCTCCAACAATTTTCATGAAATTTAGTATGCAGGAAGTTTCGGGGGCGATAAATCGATCTAGCTAGGATTCATTTTTAGAAAATCTCGTTTTATCCGTGTTTTCAGGCAATGAAAAACTGCTCTAATAGACTTTTCCTAAAATCTATTGGCGAGTAGCAACACTAAAGCTACTTCAGTAGATGGCTATGCCGAGCAAAGTTCGGTCATCCGGGTACTTTTAATTAAGCGACGTAAGTAGGTTTAAGGGTTCCTGAAATGAAGTAAGCAAACCTTACTTTTATTAAGTAGATATGTTAATTAGTTAAATATTTATATTATAATTAGTAAGGCAAACTGACTACATTGTTTTTGTAGAAGGTGTAAAAAAACCTCAGATTATAAAGCAAAAGGTTTACAATCTGAGGTGTAGATATACAACTTTTACACGACGTAAATATATTATTATACACGTTATTGTACTCAATCTGTAGTATTGCCATACTACAGACTTACTTGTACTTGCCAGTAACAATATGTACAAGTTTTATTTTCAACTGAGGTATCTTTAAACTTTGCTTCGAATCCCAATATTCGAATGTTGGTATGTAGTTTGACACAAATTGGATATCTTTGAAAGTAGCCAGTTTTCAAGTCTTATGTAGATGTCACGCAAAGTTTTGCCATATTCGCTTAACTTGCAAGTGGTAGTTACTGTACGTTTATAATATTACTAGTTTCCGCCCGCAAATTTGCCCCCGTGGATTTCGATCAATTTACATAAAATCATAATGAATTATATACCTTAGCCTTCCTCAGAAATCACACGATTTAATGGTGAAGACCATTCGGTATTTTTAGATAGACAGACGCGGCCATTTGACTTCATTTTATAATATGTATAGATATTTTTTTATTTATGACTTATTTCATCGACATTTTTTTTTTCATTTTGACAATGTGACGTCTGGTTGTCGCTGTGATAAATGATAGTCATGTTTTTTGGTGACACTCGCAAGATTAAGACGAATCGATTGACGTAAGAATAATTAAAATCGGTCAAGATTGGTCTCTACAATGCCACATAGGAACAAAATACATAGACTGAAATATATTACCCTCCCTTGCGTCTCACTGTCGGGTAATATTAAAGTGGACTTTCCGAGTTTTATATCCGTGGTTAACGCCAACTATACCCAAGTCATATAAACAAGAATTTTATAACAGGAACCCATAAATATTCGAAGTAATTTTTGGAAACTGTTAGACAAGAAAGTTATTTTGATGTCCAATAATTTACGCAAGATGTTTGGCGAACGTCAACCGAAACTTTCTTCAACTCGTTTAGTGAGTTAGTCGCCATTTTAGTTTCAACAAAATTCGGTTCTTCTCTAAATTATTTTCACATTTTTATGCTTAGTACTTTACTACCTCATATAATAACAATTAGAAAACTCAGTCGTAAAATGGGTGCATGCATCGAAATTTTCTTAACATAACAGAAAATTTTTGTTAAGTTGCAACCAGCTGGTTATTTATTTATTTATGTAAACTTTATTGACCACAATATAAAATATTATAGTACAAATGGCGAGCTTAATGCTAACTGCATTCTCTACCAGCTAACCATTAGGCCAAACCGAAATACACGAGGAGCGGTATGATAGATAGGTGGTAAGCTAAAAAGTAGATATATTTTAAGAATAAGTATTATACATGCATACACAAATACTAAAATTATATATATATATATATATATACATAAACATATGTATAATATATAAATATACAAATAATACATATAAAAAAAATATTATAATAATATATAACTAAAGTAGCTTTAAAGACATAAGTGAATAACTATGATGATTCAATTTATAAGCGTTGTTTTAACAAGTAGGTCTGTACCCTTTTTTTAAAAGTAAATTTACTAGCTGGCCTTCTGATTTCGTCTGGAAGCGCGTTCCAGAAGCGAATAGCCTGAATAGCAAAAGAATCAGAGACAAAACTGGATCGATGGATGGGGAAGGAAAGGAGACAGGATTCTGTGGAGCGGAGTTGGCGATCGTGGGAAGAACATAAATATTGAAACAATGTTTTGAGATAATCTGGCACTAGAGGGTCGAAAAGGATAGAGGACAGTGAGCACAGGGCTCTTAGGTGCCGACGTTCACGGATAGTTAGCCATTTGAGCTTAGACCGGTAGATGGAAATATGGTCGTATTTTCGAAGACAGAAAACAAAACGAACAGCACTGTTTATGAGTCGGTCCAGCTTGTCCAGTTGAGCCTCAGTAAGGTCCAAACAGCACACGTCACCATAATCGATGATAGGAAATATTAGCGCTTGTACCAAATGTACCTTTGTTGCAAGAGGAAGGAACTTCTTCAAGCGGTTTAGGAACGTAAGCGTGGCAATGACAGAGCGACAAATTTCACTCACTTGGGTGCTCCAGCTCAAATCACTGTCAATATAGACCCCAAGATCCTTCACGCTCGGAGAAAAGGGTATTACAGAGCCTTCATACATGACAGGGGCTAACGACTGAAAATGTATCTTATTAAGTTGCCTCGTACTCCCTACGATGATAGCTTGACATTTTGAGGTGTTGATTTTAATGCCAAACTTCTGGGACCAGTCACTAACATGAGCCAAATTAGAGTTGATGATTTTAATAGCGCTGGCGACATCGCAAACGTCAGCATGGGTATAAATTTGTAAATCATCAGCGTATAAATGGTAAAAGCAGGTAAGAAGGGGGGTAAGAGAATTGATGAAAATAGAGAAAAGCAAAGGTGACAAAATACCACCCTGTGGTACACCAGAGGACAGGTTACTCCAGTTAGACAATTCCTCATTAACCTTTACAGCCTGCTGGCGACCACGAAGGTAGGATGAGAACCACGACTGACTTGCGGACGAAAGCCGCCAACTAGCGAGGATGGCAAGGAGAATATCATGGTCAACCAAGTTGAAAGCGTTCGAGAAATCAATTAGCACTAAAATGGTGACCATTTTATTCTCCATGCCTTGACGAATATCCTCGGTGACTTTTAGTAATGCAGTTGTTGTGCTATGCCCAGGTCTGAACCCAGATTGAAGAGGGCTAAGCAGTTTATTCTTGTAGATAAAAGATGAAAATTGTTTATGCACAACAGCCTCCAAAACTTTTGATAAGAAAGGTAAGAGTGATATGGGCCTATACTCCTTTAGACCACTGGGGTTAGCTGTTTTCGGAATAGGTATTACGAGACCTTTAAGCCAAAGACTAGGAAACACCCCATTGGTCATAGAAAAATTTATGATGTGTGTAATTACCGGCAGAAGATGTTGGAGTATAGGCATGATCATAGCTCTGTTAATCCCATCGTACCCCCCCGCATTTGATTTAATAGATGACATGACCCGGCGGATTTCGTCCGCAAGTACAGGAGAAAACGAAAAGCTATCAAGGGAAGGACAAGCCATGGAAGAAATATATGAAACAGTTGATGATTTCACAGAAGTATCAAGAATAGGTGTGGAAGTGAAGTGTGCATTAAAATCATTCGAAGAGAAAGGGATTTTATTATTAACAGCTTTGGTCTTACCAATGCCGAGTGAATGAAGGAACTTCCATATATGGGCTGGCGAAGAATCAAAGATGTTATTTGCAAAGTATAGACGTTTAGCTGCTCTTACCATTTGGTTACACCTGTTTCGAGCTGTTTTATAACTAGACCAGTTTTCGTCGGACCTGTCACGTTTAAACTTACGGAAGGCTCTATCGCGACGTGTCATTGCCATTTGAACCCCTCTGGTAATCCAAGGAGCTGGATGTCTTTTGACCCTGACGGCTCTCAACGGAGCATGTTTATCGTACAGTGTTGTGATACAATTATTTAAGTAGGAGACTTTTTCATCCACCGTTGGTGCCGCATAAATCTTGGAGACATCCATCTTGGCCGCATCTTTCAACAGAGCACTGGAATCAAGTTGGGAATAACAGCGCATCATTACAACTTCTGCTTTAGGTTTAGGCGGTTTTAGTTTATAACTGATGTAGATTGCATCGTGCCTAGAAAAACCAGGTGCAGATAGTTGGCCATGACAAATTACATGATCTAAAGAGGAAGTCAAAACCAAGTCCAGCAAAGAGTCAGAAGTGTCAAGGTTATGGTGAGTAGGTCCCGAGGGAAGAACAGAAAGATTGACGGACTTGAAAATACTAAGAAGATTACTACATTGAGACGTTTTCTTTAGAAGATCTGTATTGAAATCACCCATTAAGATGAAGTGCGCATAATCAGAGCAATGAGCCTCAAGTACTGATTCAAGACTGGAGAAGTAGTCTATGGATGGCGGGCAGTAAACAACTCCAAGAAGGGCTTTAGCACGCTTAACTTGAATTTCAAGGAACAAGTATTCCGCTGATGAAGAGTACTTAGCGGGTGATAAGGCAACTATTTTAAATGGGATATTACTACGAAGATAGATGGCAACACCTCCACCCCCCTTGCCTATGCGATCATTTCTTATTAAAACGAAACCTGGCAAACTGTAAGAGGTAGTCGGAAGAGAAGGTTTTAACCAACTTTCTGAAATAGGAATCGCATGAATGAAGGGATCAGACGTGTCAAAAGCCTCCAGAAGGTCCGCATAGTGCGACGGTATGCTTTGTGAGTTGAGGTGGCAGATATTAAACGCTAGGGGGGAGTGAGAGAAGGCATTGCGTAGTTGGGTTCCTAAAGTTTCAGGCTCCTTGAAAGAATCATCACTAGATGTGCTTGAAGAATAATTGTAAGCAGAATAATATTCCGAATCATCATCTAACATAATGCTAATTATACCACAATAATATATATAATAAATATAAATAAATATAGGATACTAAATTTAATTATATAATAAATTAATCTAAGGGATTAAATATTTAAAAAAAAAATGGGTTCATTACAAGTCCTGCCGGTTGATTGCTGGAGAGAACATTATTACAATAAAAAAAAAAACATAGTGTGCAATCTTTACATAATACCTGTGATAAAACTAACATGTTATGCTATGACCAACGGAATTGAGAAATAATAAACAAAATAGAAAAGGGAAAAAAAACAAATCCAAAGTAACTAAATAGTTAAAAAACGGCTGAAGAGAACAATCCCTTAGCCACATACGTAACAACATAATTATACAAAATAACTGTCAATGTCATGTCATTCTCCTAACAATTTCTGTGATTCTGTCAGTAGCGTCAAAAACAAAACTGCGTGCGTCAAACGTCACACTTGTGCATAAATAGAATCCTGTTTGTTTAGTTTTGAGTTTATGACGAAATTAAAAATTAATCGAGTTACCCACTTAAAATTAACAATAACGCAAGAGCTAATCGACAATGTTAGCAAAAAAAAGGTGAAACTGATTACTAGTACATAGACAACTTGGACTACAATAGAATACCCAGAGCGAGTTATTATACAATACAAATCGATCCTACACTTAATCTTAATAATTATCAAGAGGTTACAAATTGACACTATATAATACAATGTTTGAAGAAACCGAAATAAACATATGAATAAAACTAGAGAGGACACATGAACACAAATGACATGACAGGAACCACAGTCAGAAGAAATCCACTGGAGAATTAATACATGGACTAAGTGACACTATAAACAATCAATATCACTTCTTTGGCCTCGCTGCCCGTCTCGCCCTAGGGTTGCGATCCATCGAGGTTGATGGTGCTGCTGCAGTGTGAAGTGGGTTGCCCTCCGCCACATTTTCATTGATTTGGTCCGCAACAGGGAGGCTTCGTAATTCATCCTCCGAAGCAATACGACGCTTAGTGCCATCATGCAACTTGGCAAATATATTGCCATCCAGCGTCCAGCAGTTTCTCTTACCAAGTTGTGTACGAGCCTGAATAAACAATGACTGTCTCTGAGGTGTGAGGAACTCTGATATAACATATTGGCTGCCTTTAAATCCGGTTTTCTTTCTCCACACTAGTGACTTCAATGACAAATCAGTAAATCGTAGCAGAACAGGCCGACACTTGCCATCCAACTTTCTCCCGAGGCGATGGCATACTTTGATTTTGTCTGCAGCAAAGTCTGGCAGTCCAAGTCTGTCCACGAATAGCTTAACAATATGAATTGGAAGATCATCTTGTATATCTTCAGAGATGCCACCAACCAGAAGATATTTCCTACGATGCCTCATCTCAATAACATCAACAGACTTACAACACTCTGAGATCTGTTGCCGTAGGAGATTCAGTATACACCACCGTATACACCGTATTCGGTTACACCTTTACCTATACATATTACCAATTATTCGATCTTGTCACACAATGTCACACTACATCGACCCCCCCCCCCCCCCTCCTAACATGTTACGTAATTTATGAATGGCAATTTATTAAAACCATAAATTGTTGCTTTAGTTATCAGATGAATGTGAATAAAAAATAGTTTACTATCTATAGTAACTAAACTTATAATATTAATTTAATTTTAACAAAAGTATAATGTGACTATACATAAAAATAAAATACCTCTAACTACATAACACACATAGTTGATTTTATAGAAAGATATTTGAGATTACAAAATTACAACATGGTTAAATAATTAAATACTTCTTTTATTTAATAATCACCTAACATCGTATCACAGTTAGAAATTAAAAATTTCAGGTGAAGAAGAAAAGTTAAAGCCAGACGACGCAATAACACCAAAAACAACATATTTTATCCGCTTCTGGAATACCTCCAAATTCACGCGTCAATTGAAAGGGATCTCTCAAATGCTGTTTGTGCATACGAGTCAGATGAAAAATACTCTGTAGCACACTAGGATCTAAACGCGCACTAAAGTAATGCTTTTTAGAGAACTATGTAATTCTTTTTACACAGTGCGAATAATAACTTTTATAACAGAAAACTTTACGTTTATGTTAATTTAAATATTTGACATAATAATATACGTATTATTTAATTAAATACATTTAATATAATGATATAATGATGTTTAGAATATACAATAATACTTCACAAGTCAATCGTCAGTTACAGTTACAACAGAGTTTGCATGAAGTTCTGAAGAACACTGAATTCCAGTGAAATTGAACAATAACAACATTGAAACGTTTTCAAGAAGTAAAATGCATCTAAATTGGCTTAAAAAACTTGACTACACTGAAACTGAGGCTATTATTAAACTATAGTGTTATGATGTAACTTTCTAATAATTTCAACTTCCTATTGCTATTGTTATTTTCTTTTCCTAACTTTATTTATTGTATTAATATATCATAATGTATAATATCTATTTATGTTTGCATATTATAATACATACATATATCACAAGTACAATAGAAACACTAGTTGTGTCCTCTCTACAATAGATTTTTTTTTGTTTTCTTTTGTAAACTTTTAGAATTTATGTATGCGAGAGAGTGAATACTAGCTTCCCACAACACAGGGAATCCTAGTGTGGGAGCTAGTGGCACCTTTTATGACACCTATCCAGCGTAGGATTGGGCTATTCGTAAATACGTGCCATCACCCTAAATAGGTAGAAGAGCTGAAAACCGTTGTTTTTACAAATAAAATAAAATACATGTTGTTATATTGCAAATACGTCGATTAAAACAGTGAACAATAAACCGTAATAGATGTAGCGATGAAATTTGATAACTTAAATAATTTGATAGCTCATAAATAAGAAAATCTCCCTTAATTTAATTATTTTTCAGAAATCCAAAGCATCTTTAATTTTCGAGAGCCCTTAAAACATTTCTTTGAAGCGAGAGCTCCACGTACAGCGGGTGTATTTAAACGAGCCGATATTTTTATATAACTAGTAACTGGACCTCGTCTCACTTCAGCAAACAATGACATATTCTTTTACACACGAAAATCCGCTATCCGTGTAGCGTAGGTTTTTTAAAGATAACAACAAAAAATAAGGTAAACTTAACAACGTAATGATTATGGTTACGTTTCATAGTTCAGAACAGAGAAAAGTAGGAGATAAATATAGGGATTGAAAATTTATGTTGGTATTGAATAATACTAAATATAACATAGTCGATGAATATGTATAAGTTATATATTTTATTTTTATCATCAACAAAGAGCTGCCCATTGATTAGTGTTCATGACCGTCAAAGAATATTCATTTTTAGCACTTGAGGATCACTACAACGCTGCAACGTTACCGGTCTGAAAGAAATCAGTTTACCTAATATTTACTATGGATTAACTTACTAATTGGCATATCTATACTAATATTATAAAGAGGAAAGATTTGATTGCTTGTTTGCATTGAATAGGCTCCGAAACTACCGAACCGATTTGAAAAACATACTTTTTTCCCGAAGCGAAGCGAGGGCGATTTCCTAGTAAACCATAAAGAGGTAACTTAAAATAATTCACAGTTGATGTTTTACAATAAGGGTAGAGTACTTAGCCAGGTAAAGAATATTATTACCATAAATTATTGTCAGGACTATGCTGAGTACGGACTCCAGCGTCTTCAAAAAGATGGCCTTGTGTCTCATTCAGTTTTCAGACCATTCTTAAGGACACACTCCTTAGAATAATAATAATAATGAAGGAGAAAGACACATTTGAGGTCAGTTTTAGCTACGAGGATAATGCTACATAAATATCTGTAATTGGATGCTAAATTTGCAACAAAATTTGTTACGTTAGGTCAAATATTGAAATTGCTTCATATAAGAAATGAGATGGAATCAAACACAAAAGGCGATCATTATCTTACTTATTTTCTCTATCCTAAAACAAAATGGTTTTACTCTCCGGCCTTTCAAATTTTCTATTCCCAATCAGCAGAAAATGAAAGCCTTGAGCGAACTTTTGCTCTGTGCCTAAGGCCCAGACGGTATGCAAACAGAATTAGTCTCTGTAATCGAATATCGGGCACCTTGTTTATCCATGGACCAATTACGAAACTTGGCGACCGAGATTGGATGGGAAAATACATTAAGAAAAGTTGAAACTGAAATAAATTGACCCCCTCTGCTCTGTTGACAATGAAGAATTACTCATTTTATAATTATCTATATCGTCTATAAATCTCCGCAGCAAGTTGTTTCATTACTGAGTGGTGTCGTACGGCATTAAAAGTATATCATTATGCACACATAATTAACTATGGAGACTCAAAACATTATAAATATTCAAGCAAAAATGCAAAATAACTTTTAAGAGAAAACCTTAATATTATACTGAAAACCAAAAAAGAAATCTAAACCGAATTTATTCAAACATTCCTTGACCGGAGAAATATACACTATTTTTGCAAATATTTATGTACAGTCAGTACAGGTATTTTCACACGTCAAAAGGAGATTTTGATAATAATCGTAGTCGTCAGGCTCTTGGAAAAAATCTTGGAAAGACATTAGTGACTTAAGTAAAATAAGAATAAGTAGGTATATCGCTGGATTACCAGAATCATAAACTTTATAAACTTGTATATTTTGTATGAGCAGTGACTTATTTATATTTAAAACGGGAAGTAAAATATGAAAACGTAAAAATATATTTTATCCGACATGGAAAAAACCAAAGAAAGAAAGGTTTTAATAATGTATTTGTGGTAGATGTAAAGTCATGTAAACTACACCAATGCTTCAACAAGGTCCTCCTGTGAGAGCGCCTGGGAGAAGAAGTCTTAACTTAATAATGGTCTTTTGTACCTTTATGGTGAACGCACATATATCGGCATCGTCCGCGCCGGACGCTCCGTATACCGTTAGCCTCGCACATAATTATGTCCGGATTCGCCGTACGCAAATTTTAGTATTGCCAACAATTTTTGCAGTTTTTCCTAACCTCTAATGTAAAACGGTGCGATGTCATTCGTTTACAGTCCTGTTTATGTCTGTGTCAAGTTTAATGTCCTGTTGACAACACTAGTGGGAAAAAAATCCCACTAGTTCTGTCAATTTATTTCCGTGTATAGTTATACTTTGCTATCAATCGTCAAGTATTGGCCATTATTACAGTCCTATTAATACGATTATTATAAATGTGAAATTTTCTGAAGATGTTTGGATGTTTTTTCCTCAATAACGCCACAATTACTTAACCGATTTACCTGAAATTTGGAATAGAGATAGCTTATATCCTGAATTAATACATAGGCTACTTTTTATCCCGAAAAAGTTCAGTATTTTTGACCAACTTTGTCATGGATTCTCATGGATTGTTTATACTCGATTCTTAACTAAAATTGAAACAAGATTCTTCACAATTTACATGTACCAGGTTCCTACTTTCGTTAAGAAATGATTCAAGAATTCCTTCATACATTTACTTCGGTCTTTTAATTGGTCGTAGAGAAACTTATAACTCCATAAATGATATAAATATACTCAAATACTTTCTTGAGCGAATCCTGCAACAGTTCCTAATTACTTCAATACCTTGAAAAGGTGTTGATCGATCTTAGCGAGTTTAAACAACTTGAGGCCAAAGTTAAATTGGCTTCAGACAAATATTTGTGAACTCAACCGTTACAATTGGAATGTTCCCTTTATCGCCAGACCGGCTTAGTTGAGATTGCATAATCATAACACTTGGTTATTTATTTACAGCATGTCATTGTGACACCGGGATAAGCCTCTATGACAGTATAAGTGGAATAATTAATTATACATGTAGTGTGGGTGTCTTTAAACCATGAGTAGGCTTTTACTAAGTTAGTGCGTTTTACCATCCAGGACTACATTCCATTACCATCAGGTACCTTAGCTTCAACTCATTGAATGCCCACTGTAGGGTATGAGCAGAGTCTCATGCTGTGGGTTGTGGAGGCCTAGAGCATACTCCACCGTGCTGCCACAGTACGGATTGGTGGAGAACAGAGTAGTTTACTACCTCTTGTATGCCGAAGGGAAAAGAAACATTACTCAACTGCTCGTTCCGCAGTCATACATCATCGATGATTCTGTTTTAATTATCATTCATCTAAAGGGAATGAATTCACATATTTGAATCAAATCATTATTTAATATTATATCAGTGCCAGTTTATAACTACGAATTCGTATTTTGATGAAAATAAATGTCTCTTATTTTGTACGGTTCGTGAATATGTGAATATGAGCCTAAAAATTTTTGAGCTACTGAAAAAAATTAAAATGAATCATTTTAACTCACGTTCGGAAAAAATAACAAATCATCCAAGTGGGAACTGTGATTATTAGCCCAACCAGTTTTAACACTTTCTTAATGTAGAGAACGTAAGTTCGTATTACTTTATCGACGTTTGATATTTCTCAAGTATAAGGGCATAATAATATGTATGAGAGCACTTAGTACAGGATCATTAGTACAGGAGTATGCGACGGTATATTGAACCCACTGTCTAAATTTTTAGCATCATGCATAATTTCGTCGCGATTCAATCTAACTTACGTAAAGTCACGCTCGAGATTGCCAATAACATCGCACGATCTCTTTATTAAAGATTTGTAATATCTAATAAGATTTCACGTGTTCGGCAAACATCAAAGGATTGTTTACTCGCTCCGTGAACAAGAAATTTGGAAGCAATCAAAACTTTAACGGTACGGCTTGCTTTTGTCTGTGGATGTGTAATAAATTGTGTTGGTTGTTTGTTTGCGTGTAATGTAATTTCGAAATACCTAGTTACCGAAATACGGCAGCTGAAATTAAAGAACTTAAAATTGGTATTTCATCTTTGTCCCGAGTTTCGAAATTATGTATTATACTAGTACAATATGTTATTATTATGGATACTTGTAATAAGGTAAAGTTGAAAGTGCTTTTCATCTTTGAATTTCAGTCATCCGTCAAACTATTCTTGAGAACTCCGTTATTTAAACGTAAAGATAAGGTTCCTTCCTATTCTGTTGTACGTGTTATCACCATCCTTATCAGATACTAGCTGTGCCTCGCGGATTCACCCGCGTTCATTTGCGGAAAAAACTATCTACTAAAATATATGATGTTATATAGCCTATATAGTCTTTCCCGATAAATGGACTATCAAACACTAAAAGAATTTTTAATTCGAACCAGTAGATCCTGAGATTAGCGCGATAAATTTGAAATTATAGCAACGCATAGGATGTATATCAATAGGCGGCGATAATTACTTTGTTTTGCAATTTCCTTCACTAGTTATCACTCATAAAACCCCGTACATATTCACCGGCAGGTCTTTTTTTCTTTAAACATTTTGTGACATTTAGTCCATACTTTCCGCAGAGTGTTAAAAGGATTGAGGATATTTTTAAACGCTTTTATTTAGCTTCACTTCGGAGCATCAAAGCATCAAATCTTGTAACGTTAATTTGAATGACTTCCCTTTAATGAAAATTGATGAAATTTGGCAGACATGTGTATTTCCGATGACAATACACGAAAATCATATTTTAAACTAATTTTCATTGTTTATTTGTTGTTAAATTAAAAAAAACGATTTTCAGACTTTAGACGCATAATTCTCTATGTTCTATTTTACGTAGAGACTTGAAATTTTCACAACTTGTAGCTAATTTTATAAACTAAACATTATTGAAATAAAAGCGTTTAAAAAAAAAAAATTTTTTAGGATTCAACTTATTTAAATATATTTTTGAGGTTAGCAAAGTACGAGTTGCTTGAGTAGAGATATTTTTTTTTATGGAAATAGCCGGCAAACAAGCTAACGATCCACCTGATGGTAAGTGGCTATCGTCGCCCATGAACATCAGCAACACCAAAAGCATCACTGATGCGTTGCCGGCCAAGAAAGAAAGAAGAAAAAAAGAAAGAAAGAAAGAACTGGCTCTCAAGCCCCCAGCCGGAACACGACGAGTCGTTTGGCGGTTGACTCATGCTCGAGGGTGGTAGCTATCCAGGCGAACCCCTGGAGAAATAATAATAGTAATAATGGTATTAATTAACAATTAAAATCAATACTATCAATATAATCCCTCCGAGGGCCCTACCACCAGCAGGCCGGATTTAGTCGCCTCTTACGACAGCCATCCAGCGTGGGATTGGGGTTAGTATTATAAGCCGCCCCAATACGGCTAAAATAGCTAGATAGCTTGCAGTGTCACCTGTCAAACATTATATTATGATAGACATCTGTGACAAATGTAACTATATCCAATAGGATCGTAATCACATCCTCATACTTAAAGAACTAGTGGATACCCGGAGTGTACTACTACGCAACAATTTTTTGTATGAAAAAAGTCGAAAATCAAAATGTGGCTAATGCATTGTTTTAGTGGTTTCAAACCATCTTCGCAGTAATGTCTTTCAAATGTAACTATTTTGGAGTATATTCGTTGGATGGTTTCAAAGTCTATCGCTTAAAAACATTGTTTGTGTTTTATAATCTATGGTTTTCTAAAATAGCTAAATGTGAATGTTTGTGAGCATGTATAAATGTTAGTAAATCTTTCGCGCGAAAACTTCCTAACAGATTTTAATGAAATTTAGGACACAAGTAGGCCGTGATCTGAAATAAGATAAGGGGTATTTATTATCGCGGAAAATGCGAACAAAGGCGCGGGCAGAGAACGAGTCTGCAATATGACAAAACGTTTCTACGTGCACCGAGCCAATGTTTTGATTAGTCCAAGAACACCATTGAGTACAAAACAAGAAGTGTTCTCGAGGGGAAACTTCTCAGCTAATAGAAAAACTCCTGCTTCTTCCATGGCATCATTAATCACCATTATCAAGAAAGTCGTGCTACAGAAAAACACTGCTTTCACCGCCTTTATATCTGCTTCGCGCTTTTAGCCAATCACTTAAATATAACTCTGGAAACGTATTGAGGAAATAAAATAAAACGTTATTTCATATACGTAGATATAGAATACCAAAGTGCCTGGTGTTAGTAAGTAAAGAATAATAACAACTCTGTAGACGTACTGTTGATACTTTGGTTTTGAAACACCTTTCAATAATAGCATAAAAATGCCACTATTAAAATGTAATCAGAATTGTTTCATAGAATTAATAGTGACAGAACATTGTAATTTATAGAAAAATATTTATCCACCAAATGTTTTTACAGTTAGTTCTTTGGCGTATAATAAAAGTTCTCAGCTGTTGAACTGACGATCTTGGATGGAATGGTACCAAATGTTGGGACGTGATCTATTTGCTGACAACATCAAATCGTAAAACTATGCACCCACGCAAGTCACACGTCTCTACAGTCGCCTTCTGACACCCGTTTGATTACCCGTTTCTAAATTATAACTAAAGGCGATCCCCAATTTTCGGCCCCGAACCATATGTAATCTGTGCTAGAACATCGGACTAGACAAGAGTAAACTATATACCAAAAAATTCGTGTTATTTATAAGATAAACATATTTAAATCTTAGCTTCAGCTGCTCTTGCCAAATGAACAAAATAATGCAAAAAAGTTTTCACAGTATTTACCTCATTACATACGATTTTATAATCGATTGAATCGATTGATAATGATCGATTGATGGAACATAATAATATATTTTATGTATTATTTAGTGATTATAATTATAATATTAATTTATTTTTTACATATTTTCGTATTCCATATAAATCAAAACTATGTAATATATTATAATTACCAATCAATCGTTACGCTAATTTTATTAAATTACATTTCGAATATTTTGACATCGATTAATCGATTGACAACAATGATGATGTAATCCCTAATAATGTCATTTTGGTAACCATAGTATTTATAAATAACACCACTGTATTGTCATATTTGTCATCGATCTTTCATCTTTCTACGCGTGTTCTTGTATATTTTTACTATCAAATATTTTCAGCGTATTTGGAGTCCTATTTACTATTGAAACTCATCGACACGTACACAGTGATTTTAATTTTCTATTGTATTCGCTTTCGTACTTGTGTTTTGGTGAATGTGTTTCGCAGTTTCGCTACAATTTCTTGCAAACCAGTACTATATGAATATGGACTCCTTAATCGCCTGTTTTGTGACTGACAAAGGTTCAGAATAAGTCCTGAACACTGGATAACGTACCCTATACATCTTTAGAAGATCAGGAAGTTGCTGTGGCCATACTTACAATGAGTATATTATGGTATCTTGATTGGGCAAGGTACTAACGAAATATAACGCCTCCTGCACAACTACACGAAATATTAATATATTATAATGATAACTAATAAAATCTCTTGAAATATGCAATAGCTTTTATTATACAACCTTTTTATGACATTCGTTTTGGGTGAAAACCATTGAAGTAGTAGAATTATAATAGACACCCGCCAACGTAAGTGTAACATACATATTAAATAGCACTGTGACACGAGTATGACATAATCATAACCTATAATTAAGGTGATTCGTTCTAGGATTTCCTTAGTTGGCCATTGCTGGCAGCCGTGAAAATTGGAGAAATTGAACTTTTTGCAATAATCTAATTAACAGCCAATTTCCAGTCTTGTCTACTTAGGCCTGAGTTTCTATGGAAACTGGGGTTCTCCTTTTATTGTACTGGTAATGTAATTGGCAAAGTAAAATAGTAAAGACAACTCATCACATTCGGACTTTAATTTCCAACTCAACACAACCTTCTGAAGAAATAGTACATATCAGTAACATCACTCTAGCATCAAGATTTTATATTGGTGACTCTCAATACATCATAATTATAATAACACCAAACAAAGAGCTTGTTTACCTTCTGCGTGTTGATCTCCCGGGTGGAGATGCCCATCTTCTCGTGGTGGCGAAGCTGCACGGGGTATATGATCTGGTAGTAATGCGCGCCGATGTTCCGCACCAGGTCTTGGTTCTGTCTGTACTCACGCAGTAGTCGCTCCACTTCTCCTGAGAACAACGGAAAAACTAAAGTCTCGTATATATTTTGTCTTGGAACATATAAACACATCCCGTAAAGTTTGGAGTTAAAACTGCGGGAACGAAATACAACAAAGTCGAATGTCGAATAGTTCCAGTAGTTCTAGTCTAGAGACTATTCATGACATTAAATCTGATTTTAGTCTTAACATTTGTTTTGTTCTAGTCGAAAAAGTGAAAATTTATGGGTTTTAGCACGGATTTAGCATCGATCTCCAGCTCCAAACACACATTCTATTTTTCTTTGTCAAAAAATTATTGCTTGCTCAGTAATTAAAAACGTCGAAAGAAAATATCAAGTTTCCATAATTTTCTCAAATATTTGAAAGAGCCAAAAAACCTTGCTAACGTGGCTGTCTATGGCCACAAAATAATTAATAGTACTATGGCCTAAATAGTGGTCACTGTGAAAGGAGACTCGAGCCCAGCAGTGGGACAATCCGTTAGTTTGTTAATACAGGTCTAAATAAATAATAAATAACCCCACAATAGGATTCCCTGTGTCGTGGGTTGCATGGCCAACACACAAGACAAGGACACTCACACCCAGACCGAGAACAGAAATTCAAACTCATCATTCAAATTTCCGCCTCGCTGGGAATCGAACCCAGGATCCTTGGCGCGGCGATTCGGCATGGTAACCATTGCACCATGCGGGTCGTAAATATATTTTTATCACACGTTGTCGTGTACCTTCCCCATTTAAGTATTTCATTTCAATCACACGAGCTCCCGCGACGTCTTCACTCGTTTGAAGGTGTTAATTATATTTGCGAGCGGCAAACACCGTGAAATTTGAATAACGTTGTTCGCAGAAACCAATTTTATTTACCCCTTGATCTATGCTCGGTGGGTACATTACCGTAATATATTCAATTTCATAGCACCAAATTATTTCGACGTCCCGAATTATGCTTTGTTCTCGAACTCGGTCAACGGATCTCAATGGGTAGTTCTAGACTAGGTTTAGATTATATTTCTACGTATAATATTATAAGAAATATAAAAATATTACGGCTCGTTTCCACATACATTCGTCATGGATGATTCGGTTTTGATAAATTAAAGATTATTAGAATTTAGAGCGAAATCGTGATTCAGCCTTTAGTTGGAATGATTGTGCTTGATGTTCTACTGGTTACATAAATCTATGATATACTCGTATAAAACGTATATGCCTTATATGTATCGTCGATATGCCTTAAAATGGTTTAATTTGAAAGGCAATAATACGAAGATGGTTTGAGACCACTAAAACAATGCATAAGGCAAATTTTCGATTTTCGACATTTCCCATACAATTTTTTTCAGCACACGCTGGGTATCCACTGATATCAGATAGAAAGGTAATGAATCTCATTGTCCACCGGTCTGTGTCAAACGTACATCGATTTATGCTATCACGCCAAGCCTCCTGTTTGAAGTCACTGACATCTGTTCTACCACGTATACCCCGATGGTATCCGTGCATAGTAACAGAGTTTTCAAAAATGGAAGATAAATAAAAGCTTGAAAATTTATGCAAGCCCTAACTCAAAAAATCCTCATTTTACAAGTTTCTCAACTGCTAAGTTAAGCCAGTAAAAGCAGGTTGCATCGCCTTTGAAATACAGGATTGTACGAGTAACTATAATAAATTCCACAAAATATTTAGTTAACTACCACAGTAGATGTTTCACAAGTTGTCACGGAAAATTCAGCCTGACCACTGCAGTTTAATCTAAAGAGCCGGTGTCAAGATCTAAGCTGCAGTGAAGCCGGTAAGTCGTGGTGTGAGACGGGTCTATGAGTGGCGGTTCAATGTAAATATTTATTCGGCTGCTTCCTAACTACTCAATTTTCAGTCGCAAGGCGGAGTTTGTTTGAATGAGGTTGAAATGTCTAGCTTTGAAAGCGAAATCAAGTTTTACCTTGTTAGATGAGTATCTGTGTGTAACTATAGTCCCCACGAACTAAGAATGCATATTTGTCGTTTGTCATCGCAGTGACACTAGAGATGTACAAAAAAAATCGATTCACGAAAGAACCAATTTTTGCAACAAATCGATTCAAATTTGTAAGACTTTCTAATCGATTCAATAATTAAATTGTAAATTCTAAAAACCGAAACATTTAGATATCCACAAGCAACTGGAATGATACTGCCTCCATTGAGCTACTTAAGTTACTTTATCATACCTATACGCTCAATAATTGTGTATTTACGACTATAATAAAATATTTTTTTCCTAAAAAACTCACTGTTAATTCGTCCGCGCCGCATCCAGGGTATGAAATTTGGGTTTCGGTTGAATAATGAATATTCTAACTGTATTTTAATCAGTTCAAATGGCTGCGGTTAGAGATTATCGTAATAAACACTTTTGGTCATGTTCTAATAGAAGAGAAGAAATTAAATTGTTTAATTGTTAAACACAAAGAAAGAAATAAAATAAATTCATTTTTATTTTAAGTTTCGATTATAGTAATGTATCGATTATTATGGTTTTATAAGTGTTTTCATGCCGTCACATCACTTAACGTCAGTGTAGATTTTGTCAGCTTCATATAACATTGATTCGACGCCTTATATTTTTATTCAATTTTGCATAAATTATGATGTGATGGGATTTTTACTAGATTATAACGTTTAATATGATTTATAAATAACGTCAATATGAATACGATACAATACGAATAGGGATTTTTAACAAATTTTGCCAAAATCCTTTGTTCGTAAGTATCCAACTATTCATGTCAATTAAATAATTATTCCATTTTGCTCAAAGACGTACGTACAAGGTTGGTTCATATTAATAAATGGCAGCTATCATTAATGCGCTCTTAGATAATTTTGAGTATAAGTCTGTAGAATTGACCATTTCTTGAAATTCCCATGAGCAAATGTTTCATGATTTTGACGATAACTGTAACACCAACGTTCAACGATTTCATGAAGATGCCCAACTTAGGAATTTTGGATCTTATATCTTTTGTAAATATACATTTCACTATAGTAATTATTTTTGTATAGTGTAAGTTATAGTAAATTATTAGGGATCAAAACAAGTTATCAACTATGAGAATGTTTCTATACACGTTCATACACTACTAGCACAGAAGACAATAGTACATAATTGCTACTAGGTATTTATAAGCATGTTATGTTATAGTACTATTTACAGTAAAAAGATACTTAATGTATCGAGTAATAATTTTGATTCGTTTCTGTTTGCAAACAAGTAAAATTGTTGATAACACCACGTTTTAGAGAAGTTAATATTTTGTGTTAAAATTCACTTAACGTGCCAACCAATTGGTTACAACGGACTTGGCACTGAAACGAAATTACACCAACTTAACGGTACTTGGAATATGTAATTCGAAAGATTTTTTAACATAAAATTTAAAGTAGCATAGTAGGGGATTTCCTTCTTGAGTTGTTTAGTTCACTTATTTGAAATACATTTACATACCATACATTTGGTTACCAAAGTGTCTTTAATTTCCAAGAATGAACTTTGTAGGAATCATATTAGTTTTTATTTAATCAACCAATAAAATCAATTTAAAGTAGAATACATAAAATAATAGGATAATTCCACAAAAATCAGTTCATATTATACAATGATCATATTATTTGCAGACATCGTTAATTTTTTTATAACCTGATAAGTCAGCAGATTTGCCTGAGGATTTGTATAATTGCTTCTTACCATTGAGTGGGGCTGAATTCATGCTCCTAATTAACTAGCGGTAAATTTATCTGTTGATTAATCAGGATATTTAAAATTTAATAAAAATAATAATAAAACAAAATTTATGAATTATACTCGTACCTTTGATACTTTCAACACTGACCACAAAAACTATACAGAGCGTTTTCGTAGGCTTTATTTTTATATTACATAAGACTGGTCTGTTCTCAGCAAACTAAAAAAATCTGTGATCTGAATACTGAACGTTAATTTTTAAAAAAGGAAAGCCAACGAATTGTTTAAAGACTTGGCACCGAAACTCAATTTAATCGGCTCGGATGCACTCGGCTTCGGTAATGCGACGGCTTTTATTCTGCGGTGTACAGACAACGACAATGCAGTTGCAGGTCTGTTCGATCAGCTATTTTTAACTCGATCCGAAAAAATAGGGATTTGATCAGTACACTGTGCCACATTGACCATGATAATAATTATTTAAATAATCCGTAAAAATGGAGCTATTTCTCCCCTGCTCATGCCTGCAACTTGTGCAACTTATCTACTGAACGTACTCGTACAAGGCAATGATTTTAGGAACCTTCCTTTAAAGATCACTGAATTATTATTAACCAGAATGGCATTTAGCTGAATTTTCAGTTCAGCTAATGGAATCAATAAGAATAGATCCTTCCAGTACGGACGACAAATTTTGCTTCGTCCTTAGTTATGCGTACCTTGAAGGGCTGGAATAAATTGCCCGCGTTGGTGTCCCCGTCATATCATAGAATAGGCTTCTTCTAAGTCAGTGCACTTTACTACCCGAAATTATGTACGTCACTTTTTTGAATTTCATATCGATTTAGGTACATAAAGTTACAGGTAATTCTTAACAGATCTCACTGATATATCTTCACATGATAGATAACTTTGTCAACATTACGCATTGGTCATTTTCTCTTCACTAACTTATCATGACACACGGTACAACGGCTCAGTAGATCGTGAGCTTTCATTATAAATAAAGAAGTGCTTGACAACTCACTTGACAATCTTTGCTACGCACAACAGAGGTCTGTACGTATAAAATATTCAACCATAGCATTGTCAATGCTACAAATTACAAACCAATTGATATTCTATCGATTTTGTTATAAAAACAATTGTTTAAAAGTACGGCATTCATTGCTGCTGGTCCGCTTGCCGTTGTTTTTATTTTGCCTCTGTAATGCAAATTAGTTGTTTCAACAAAGCCAGTTACATTGGTTTTTAAATTGGAATAGTATAGGGGTGTGGAATTGTTTTGTTGACAAAGATTTCATTTAGGAACTTTGGAGAAAAAGTGTTTTTTATATGAAAGAATTGAGAAGAGCTACGAGTATAAAAGTTACAAATTGTATAATGAGAGTAATCTAATATATAAAAATCTCGTGTCACGGTGTTTGTTGTTGCACTTATCCGAAACAGCTCGACCGATTTTTATAAATTTTTTTGTAGATATGAGAATAGGTCGTAAAGTATATTTCTACTATCCAGAATTTTTTGGCAACGTTTGCCGAGTCAGCTAGTAGAGTAATAATAATCTAAGATACCACTCAGAGGAGATACAAACTTAGTGGTAGAACGGTCGTGAGTTAACTTGAACATTCCCTTATCTTATATTTACTTAGGTTGCCGTTGTTTTAGGCATACACAAAAAACATATATTTACATTATAATCTACTTGCCACCCTGAATTAAGTGTAAAGATCTTTATTTTTTTTAACTACCTATATCTATCATTATGTTAAAAATGTAAAACCTACTAATATGTCCAGTCAGGGATGCGGTCTCGTGAAGAGGAACTTTAGCTTACCAAATTAACATGGAATCGCCTATGGTTTTACTTACCCGAGAATATTACTTAATTCATATAAATTCTTATCCAAAGTAAAGTTGTAGGTCGAGATTTTACCGCTATTTCAGAATATTTTTGGGCAGAGTTCATTAGGCAAATGTACGTGGTTGGCTTAAATTGAAAACGAAAGATCGTGTGGCGGGTTTCTTTTGAAGAATTTAGATAAGCTCTTTTTGAAAATACTTACATTGGTTTTGGCATCACAAGTTTTATAATTGAACTCGAATGTAAAATAGTTTTTAATACCTACATATAACTCGTAAAGTCGAAAGTGAAAAATGCAGTTTGGCACTTTTGTATGTAACTAGGCAGTGACAAAAGAGCTGGCGATCCACCTGATGGTAAGTAGCCACGTTCTCTCATGGAAATCAGCAAGATCACCGATGCGTTGCCAACAAAGGAAAAAAAAACCAGAAAATGAGAGAAATAACTGACTTTCTTCCTTAGCTAGAGTAGTCTAGGAGAAAGAGCCGGTTCCATTTGGATTCCAACATGATCTAGTGAAAATTTTGAGTTATTCAAGCAACAATGTGCAATACCAATCATTCGTCTGTTCCACATACGGCAATTAAACGAATCGGCTCATTCGGGAATCGGCTCACAAGGTATAATGGGGGTTAAAATACATCATGATGCAGAATAATCGAGCCGCTGTGCACTGAGGGCACAGCACTCGGATAATTCAATTAAACCCTGGTCCAATTCCATTAAAGTTTGAAAGCGTATTCATGGGAAGTAAATCTTTTGTAATGCGCAGAGGCGCGGGATCCCGCGATTCGTTGCTACGTGACTAATTGAGTTCGCTCAGGGATGAGGCTGGCAAATTATTTCTACTATTGACTTTCGGCTCAGTTGATTCCGGATTCTGGCTTGTGTTGACTTTTTATTTGATATTTGCTGGAGCTCGTTAGGAGAGTTGATTTTTATGCTTTATCAGACGATGGAATCGGGAATATTGTAGATTATAGACAACTTGTGTCGATCGCGAGTGATCAGCCGAGTTAACAAAGCTGCAAAGAGGTACGTTTGTGTGTATGATAGCTAGCAGCAGATCCAATAGATAATATCCATGCATGTATATGGTAAATGTTGTTTCATTTGGACATGAGTGAAAATTTACCCATCATAATAATATATAGACAAGGTAGTGGAGTATCTTTTATACAATAATTATAAAAAATGCAACTATTGTAAATATTGACCCAGTAAGAGCCTATTGACTTGCCGTGAAGACGCCCACACACCTTGCAATTATTAATACCAGCACAATATCCCCCAAGCCATTGTTATAGATTATTTTTAACGCTCGATACTCACAAGAACAATTTGCGCTAACAATATACTTTTTCACGCAGTACTGGTAATTAAAACACAATGCGACCCTCTCATGTGTATAACGATAAATCATGCGTTGTTGAGACGGCCGAGGGATTGTGAACCTTATTACAATGTTTGAGGGACGATATTACAAAAACGACCCGTAAAGGGATTTTGTTTTGTTACCGTACGTTGCGCGAATTACCTAAACCCAAAACTGTCAAATTTTGGGCGGAATTGTGATTAGTATGCATGAAATAAGAAATAATGTTTGGAAATATTTCATCTAATTCTCAGGTATTTTAGGGTACCGTACCCAAATAAAACCAACCGGACAATATTAATAATTCTGCTGTCCATTAATTCTTCTATTAGGGTTGTACTATTGAACCGTATTAGACAGACATTAAAGATTTACAGACAATATTGGTACTGTTAAAGCTGTTATAACGACAAAAAATAGTACCTTCGAATTCAGTTGAATTACTCAGGAGTCATATTCTACTTTAAGTAGACTTTATTCACCTATGCACACAGGTGAATTAAATCTACCTAATGATCAAGGTGAAGTTAAATCACCTATACTCCATCCAGTTTGATAATTTACTTTTGACACATCCAGTTAGTGATTTGATTAAATAACAATCAATTTTACAATCGTTGTAAAATAAAGTAACAATTCCCTCATAGAATAGTTCTTTTTCGCATAAATATTTTACAGTGGTACGTTACATTTCGTGAAGGAGTTTGACTTGCCCCAGGTCCGTGTTTTAATAATTCCTCAGGTCAGTTCCTCAAGTTTTAATAATTATAATTGGTCATGCTGGCCGTAAGAGATGGAAAGTTTTAAACATTCACAGATTGTGACTGTAAAATGTGTCATCGTTATTAAAATTTGCGCCAAACTGTCGCGGATTTGTATCATTGAAGTATTATTACTAGCGTATAGAACCGACACCGCGAACATCATGTATGTCCTAATGCACTGGCGCCACGTGGCTTCAATCTTCAATGGATTCGTTCGATTTTGAAAATCGAACCTCCCAGGCGGGACACACATTTTGTTCGAGATGTCTGTTCTATAACATTATACTTCAATGATTTGTACAAGGTTGTTATAAATTTTAAATTCAGTTGAAATACCAATGAAACTAAAATATTTGTTATCAGCGACTTCCGTTTATTGCATGCTTTTACTACAGTACTATGGGTCGCAGCGTGATGTTATAAAACCTAAAGCCTTCCTCGATAAATGAACTATCCAACACAAAAAAAATTCTACTCAAACCAGTAGGTAGTAGTTCCTGAGATTAGCGCGTTCAGCCAACCAAACGAATAAACTTTATAATATTAGTATAGAATTATTTCGTTTCAGATTATGTTACAAAATAAACAAATGTAACTCAGGCAAACAACAATTAACTTAACTGTACTAAAGTTTAATATCTTATGCTTCGTAATAATGTTAAGCACTGTGTGTTCGCTTACCTTAATGCTTTGCTTCGGCTACGAGTTGTTAAGCTACGATATTGCTACGTGAGGGCTACGAAACTACTACGAAACGCTACGAACATGCTAAGGAAATAATGAGACTGCTACGAAATATTCTAATGCACAATACCCACTGAATTAGTATAATTATTAGTTCATTGACAATACCCCTTAAATTTTAATGTAACCGGTAACCGTAGTGTTTATTATCTTCAGGATTAAAGTGTTTGCATGTGCAGAGTAGTAAGAGGTACTAATACTTAAATTATCTTTTAAATGCCGCAAGTAATATGGATGAAATTTCAATATTTGAGACGTGATACGAAGAAACATCATGACTACTGAGAGCTAAAGTTTAGAAATACGAGTATAAAAAAAAGATTATGTGGTTTTATGAAACCACGGTATAAGTGAAACTTTTTTTCGTATTGTAGACATTGAACTAAAAATTTTTGGATAAATATTTGATTTAGGGTATTAAAATGGCATCATCCTCGTTGATCAGTTTTTCGGACTGATTAACTGTGTCGTTGTTTATCAAAAGCAAGAAATAGCAACATAAGTATATACCTGGGCATCATCAGACCTTCAGAATGTATCATGTAGTAGCACCCGTACTCAATCAGATAAATGTTGAAAGCTAGATCATCCTAAGTACTTCCGTTACTGAGAACCGATAAGTATATACCTGGTCATCATCAGACCTTCAGAATGTATCATGTATTAGCAGCCGTACTCAATCAGATAAATGTTGAAAGTTAGGTCATCCTAAGTACTTCCGTTACTGAGAACCGATAAGTATATACCTGGTCATCATCAGACCTTCAGAATGTATCATGTAGTAGCACCCGTACTCAATCAGATAAATGTTGTAAGCTAGGTCATCCTAAGTACTTCCGTTACTGAGAACCGATAAGTATATACCTGGTCATCATCAGACCTTCAGAATGTATCATGTAGTAGCACCCGTACTCAATCAGATAAATGTTGAAAGCTAGGTCATCCTAAGTACTTTCGTTACTGAGAACCGATAAGTTAAGAACCGACCGTCACGCGACATGCGACACACATACCAAAAAGTTTGAGACGATGTAATAAAAGTTTCACTTTAAAAAAGTCAGATGGATTGTCAGCTCGTTTGCCGGCTATTTTCATAAAAAAGTATTAATGATTACAGAAGGTTTTAGAATCATGTCTTAAATAACAAATTCTTGTGTTCATTGTACATTAAATATAATAATTAAAAATACATTGTTATTATACAAACACTTTTACTCACACTAAAAAGACACCAAACC
This sequence comes from Thymelicus lineola, assembly GCA_963932265.1. NCBI lineage: Eukaryota > Metazoa > Arthropoda > Insecta > Lepidoptera > Hesperiidae > Thymelicus > Thymelicus lineola. The sequence continues at coordinate 18,376,705 of OZ010686.1, forward strand.
ACATGCTTACAAGCCATGAATAAACTTTTTCACTTTACCATATTACGCCATAAATATCTGCATGATGATGTCGGTAAAAATTTTGCAATTCATGCCATCATAATATATCAGCACGATACTTAGGATGTGAATATTGGAGGAGCCGCGGCTGGTGTGTAGGATGCGTTGTGCATCTTCTTAACGCTATGGCGACACTTTCATTTATAACGTATGTTTATAAACTAAATGGCTATATTTTAAGCCGTCTATTGACAATTTCAGAAATGAAGTGCCTACAGATTCCGTCTTTTGTCCATTTAAAACCCAGAGCGAAATAACAGTCAAATAACTGTTTATTAAATTACAATGTATGATATTTCTGTTAGTCAAATTTAATTAAATTTTGAATTCCCAGTAGTCCATTATTAGTATAAATGTCATGTCAGCCCATGATATCAGCTAAAGGAAAGGAAAAATAGACCATAAATAATATAGTCAAAAATGCTTTACAATACTACGTTGAAAAGTCATTTAAAATAAAAATTGAATCCTAAAAAAATTTTTTAGGAAACGCTTTTATTTCAATAATGTTTAGTTTATAAAATTAGCTACAAGTTGTGAAAATTTCAAGTCTCTACGTAAAATAGAACATAGAGAATTATGCGTCTAAAGTCTGAAAATCGTTTTTTTTAATTTAACAACAAATAAACAATGAAAATTAGTTTAAAATATGATTTTCGTGTATTGTCATCGGAAATACACATGTCTGCCAAATTTCATCAATTTTCATTAAAGGGAAGTCATTCAAATTAACGTTACAAGATTTGATGCTCCGAAGTGAAGCTAAATAAAAGCGTTTAACATTAAACAGATTAATTTTAAGAATGAACATTACTTTATGATCATCGCTCCCGCTCGACTGGATGACGGCGGGAGATCACAGCGGGACCCGAAGTTTAGCAGGCGTCCATTATGCATGGTGCATATTACTATGCGGGGAGATTGTGTCAGTATGCAGTCTTGTATTGCGCGTTTGGTCTACTTGGCTTGCCATAATACGGCTTTAAGAAAAATCATAATACTCAACGTAGTTTTTCGAAAACTTTGTTTCTTTTACTCTATTATTACTATTATTATTTATCCGTGGGGTCCTTCTGGGTACCAGTCCCTTGCTTCAGCCAAGCGACTCATTCGTATTTTTAATTGATGTAATTAGAGTAGTATAGCATGTATTTAAGTAGCTCGACTATCTTATAATTAAATAACCAAGAACGAAAAATAATTTCAATTCTTGTGATGCTTTATTTTCATAATAAATTATGAGAATTGTGATGTTATAAGAGTACAATTAAAGCATATAAATGTAATTATATCTATTATGAGAATTGTGATGTTATAAGAGTACAATTAAAGAATATAAATGTAATTATATCTAGTACCCTACATTTATCATCAACCATAAATGAAATATGGATACAATTTTTAATTTTCGAATACAGCCAGCAAACAGGAACCAATTTATCACACCGGGAAATAAACAAGAGATCGAAAAATTTATTGCAAGTCAGAAAAATATATGCGGTTATGAAACATTACTATTATTTACGCATGGTTGGCATATATTGCACCATATTATTTTTGTGGCCGTATATTGATCAGGATAAATATTATCCTTACATAATTGATATTTTAGTCGCTGGTGCATCTGTTGTTGTACATCATCTCTTTTGTACAGCTTGTAAGGCTATAAGGCTTATAAAGCTTGAATTCTTCCTATGCCGACACCGGTCAAGTGAACCAATTTACACATAGCATACATAGCTCGCAAGCTATACTTCACAATGCGATACTGAAGTAAGCGAAACATGCGTTGCAACGTCGCCATGTGTGTCTTTACAGTTTCAAAGGTATATTGGAATGCGTCAGTGTAGGTAGAATTCAGGCCTTAAGATCATGTTCATATATTATTATGAATGTTTTCTAAAGATATGAAATCTTTTCTGTATGTATGAATATTAATCATATGGGATCCAAAGGAATATTTTAGATAGTTTATCCATAAGAAACTGTTCATACATACATATTAAATAATTAGTTCGACCCTCATCTATCACTATATCATCATAACCCTAATGAAATAAACATCGTATGATAACTCAAGTATAACTAACGCTGACAGTCGCATTGATGTATCACAGACAGTCACTGCGATTGTGAGGTCCATCGTCACGCCATACATCAAGCCACGATGTATCATTGCCTTCGTGTGGTGATGGTTACTACTTTCTCAAATCTAATCTGCTAAACGCTTACAGAAGTAGAAAAAAGGTATCGATATTTCTAAAACTAAGAATCCAGAATATTTCAAACCCTATAAGATATATAGGGTTTGAAATATACCCCTCTCATTAACCAATTTCAAAGTGCGTGGAAACAGTTTTTTAAGAGAACGCAAAAGTATATTAACGCGAGCTTGGTTCAAAATTTAGACACCTTTCATAATTTTTTATCTTGTTATTTTTACTACAACAATATCTTAAAATAAGTTAATATATTGTATGAAGGTAGAGCCGCTCTAGTATTATTATAATCATCTATTCAGAATATCTTGTCATATTTATTCAGGTGTGTAACTCAGTTTGCACGTTTGTATAAATAACAAATCAAAAAATAATTTCATTGAATTTTATTGAGCGAGAAAAGATAGATAGAAAACAACTTATAAAAGAGCTAAAAATACTTAGCATGGCAAAAAGTTTGTGTGGCGATAGAAGCGGCTCCGTTCAATAAATTCCCACAGGCGGAAAAGGACAGTAGGAAGTTTAAAAAAATTTACACATTTTAAACTTCGAAATTTTCCTACGACTTGTTCGTTTTCGTTCATTCGTTCAGTGTTCTCTTCTTCGTTCAATTCTCACCGTGCATATGACAAGGACTTAAACTTTTAACAAGAAAACCTTGTTTTATAAAGAAGTTTAGCTTTTAACTTCTTTCAACGGAATAATCTCCGGTCGCTTTAAGAGGCGAACGAGTGCGAAAATTTTCACAAAACTTTTCTTTTTAACTTATTTTTTACATAAGGTTGAGGTTGCAATCCTTTCATGGATTCCGTAACCACTGGAATTCTACAGGACATATTGCCAAATGTAGCTGATAATTCACTGAAATTAAGTCGAGTCATTGGAATCGCTGGAATTGGAATTGGAAGCGGAAAGGCTCGAATGATGTAATCATTATTATTTTCTGAGATGACTTCCTATCTATGAATTGTTGATATTAATTCATGTAGATATTACAATAGAGGCAATGCCTAAATTATTTTCGAAAGGTTATTCAACCCGTTCAAAATATAGTAACTAATCGAAGACGATACAGATAGCATATTATATTCATTACAAATCACAAATATCGGAAAAAAATATTATGTCATTTAGTATTTTTACCTTGGTTGGTAGTGTAAAGCTTGCGTGCCGATACTTTAAAATTTAATCAATTCTGACCATACTCCGGCAAATGACGGCAACTTGTGGATATTCAATCGCCTCGTGATCTAGTACCCTGAATATAAATCGAGCGTTCCAACGTTCTATTACAATATTCAAACTGTTGAACGGCTATTAATATTATAATTACGACTCTTAGTTTAAACCACCACCAGGTTATAAATAGCTAAAAACATTTAAAACAGCTAAGACCCGAAAATTACCTTATCTTCATGACCATTATGGAGTAATGGTTACCATGTCAGACCGCAATTTGGAGGGTTTTGGATTTGAATCACAGCAAATAGAAATTTGAATGACGAGTTACAATTTCTGTTCGCTGTCTAGGTGTATGAACTTTGTATTTTGTCAATTACTTCCATGACACAGGAAATCTTATCGGGGGCTGTTAATGTCACTATTTGGAAGTCGATTAACATAGATCGATGTCAGCAAAATAAATCGTCTTAAGAAAACTAACTCCTACAGTGTATAAACACGACAGTCTTTTAAAGATGACTTGGCGCGTAAACCAGCACGATATTAATAGCATACCGTGTGCTACACAATATTTTTAAACTCAGTAATATCGTTGGCAAAAAAATTAGCACAACACATTAAAATGTTAAGTTTCATCGGCTTCAATCCATTAGCGACAAGCCGACTAATTGCACAAGTATTTCCATGTGACTGACCAGATCTAGAGAACACGCCGCCTTGATTCATTGCAGATTAGTAAGTGAGTGGCTTAGTGAATGTGCTGAGGACACCTAGTGTATAAACCATCACGCTTCTTCAGTACATATTAGTAGGGTGAGTGATAGAAGTTTTTATACAATCTAAAGCTGTAAAATCGTAAAACTTATCTCTTATCGATAAAAAAACGAGAGACAGATAGTTGTTTAATGTTTCAAGATTAACTTAATAACAATCCATCATTCTATTACTTACAGTCAATCAAACAACTCTATAATACTCACTAAGCATGCAAAACATTCAGTCAAAGCATCAATGTTGGTTCCAGTTTCCTCTAAAAGCCGAAACAATTAGAACAGCAATTTGGAGTTGTTCCAAATATAAGTCGATGACGTCCATATTTAGCCACAAACAAAATCACGCCATCTACCCCAACTGAATGTAAGTTTGAACCGATTAGTTTGAATTTTACCGGCCTCATTCAAACTGTTTTTGGCTGGCACTGTCCTAAATGCAAAATGAAAATCCTTATTGCCTACGACAGAGCTCCGTAGCTAATCTACGCCGTAGACTCTCTACACTAGTAGCATAGACATAAGGGTATGGTCGTAGTGCTGACGAGTAGCCAATATATGAGATACTATCTAATATTTTAGAGGGAAATTGAAGGAAAACAATTTCTTACAGTTGGCAACATTAATTAATAACTGACACTGATATCACTTTGACTTCATTGGTATGACTTGACGTGATTGACAGTGATTGATTGAGTCAAACAACTTACAGCTCAGTTTGTAGTTAGATGTGTGTTGGCAAGTGAGTCCCAGCATGTAGAAGTTTTGAAGGGCATGTTTAACTACGATCCAGATCGTTAGATAGTAGTCGTTAAGTCTTGTTGGAAAGCATCCGCCGGCATAACAAGTTGGATAATAATATCCAACCCAAAAGTTCTTAATAATCATCATTGGAGATACATGGTACAATATACTCTAAGCCTCTTTAAACTTCATGGTCTATAGTTTTCCCAAAATATATTTCTGTAATTGTAACTCAACACTTAAATAAAACATTTGAATTGAAAAATCGCTCATCGCCTTTACATTGGTCGTCGGGAATGACACAAGCGAATACATTATCGTAGCAACTCAGCAATGTACCAAGCACTAAATGGTATGCCATTGATTTCGCCAGCGTGCAGCTTCATTCAGATGTTAATATCGAGGCGTAAAATCCGATTTGGGTTTGATTCAAACGCATGAGGTAGTTTCACTTGAAGTTTTAAATGTAGGCTTTTAGTACTTGAATGAAAGCTAGTAGCGTCGGAACCGTAAGAACCTCTTCAGCCATTGCTTAAGTTATTCATCACCTTGGTAACCTATTATGTCACTCAGAAATGATGAAGCCTGGAGCATACTACGTATGTTTTGAAATTTGTGTTAAGCGAGTCCAATGTATTTTGGTTGTAGTAGCAAAGAGGAAAATCTTATCTGTTCCATATTTATGACGAGTTTTAACGGTTGTACTCGTATAAGAAAAAACTTTTTTGATGGTTTAAGAAATAAATCTTTAAAACGGTTCTTGTCTTCTGTGGTTATACTAAAGATCAGAATTTCACAAATGCACATACATTGTCTTGCTGAAAAAACGTGGCAATACGCTGAAACGTGAACTTGCATAAACGTAAAAAAAATCCTTAACAACTACTGAGGTACAATCAACGTATTGAAATAATCCTACGTCGGTTACAAATATATTATACGCGATACAAAGCGTTCTTGAGGCTTAATGGTGGGCGGTTTGTAATAAATCTGAACTCGCATGGCAAGGCTTTCAGAGGGGAAGGAATGAAAGGACTAGAGGCTTTGTGGCAGCGATAGTGTTGTGTAGTGCCGGCGCAGAACTAATAGAAGGGCTGCCGTCAGAGTGCCTTTTAGCCGTGGTCTAACACGAGTACTACAATACAACGCTAAAACTAACGCTAGTTACTCCATTTTTACTGACAGAGGAAATGGAAACGATCCTCAGAGGGGTAACATAAAAATAACAATTAATAATAAAATGTGCAGCCAATATAAACAAAATTAGTAAAAGACAAAAATGTTAGTGAAATATGCTAGTGACAGTAATTTATTTCACTTATTATATAATTTTATATACGGCTTTACCCACGGTACAAATCAATTTTTACAAATCCCGCGGAAACTCTGAACTTTTCCGATATAAAAAGTAGCATATGTTTAATCCAGGGTATAGACTATCTCCATTCCAAATTTCAACTAAATCGGATTAGTAGTTGTGGCGTGAATGAGGAACAAACATCCAAACATCTTCACAATCTTTCACATTTATATATCAATAGAATACTCTTTCTAAAAGTAAAACATACCAGTGGAATAAAAGATTTCATTTATGCCGTAGTCAACACTACGGTATTATGCTGAGGCCTTTTTCTAGGCCACTGGACACATGCGAGCATAATGTAGCAATAACTTTGTATTTGTAATGCAGTTGTATGTTTTTTGTTTGGTTTTTACTTTTTAAATGTTTTAATTTTAATTAATTTTTTATTGTTCTTTTTTTAATGTATATTACTTGTAATTGTGTTCGTGGCTTTAGAATGACAAAAGACCAGTCAGTTCTAATGAAAGACACAATATGTGCCTGCTATTGGGTTGAAGTCATGTGGTGTTGCGATACATGTTTCAGTATACCCCTAGCTTAAGTATATTAAGAAAACTTTTATGTGCAGTCCGATAACCACGAAAATTTTTTGAAAGGAAATAATTAAAAATGATATTATTTCCATGACTTTCTACATTCAGTTTACCAGAAAGAAGGAATAATTTACGTCAGCGGGGTCTAATGGGAATGACCAAACTCATAGTAAGCGTAAGGTAGACGCCTCACTGATGACGAGGGAATGTCAAGCGAATAAAGACGTTTTAATTATTACCGCTAGCTTCACACAATCGAGAAGTTACGAGTACCTACTTGATGTTACGTGAACCCGAAACATGATCCCATTCAAAAGACTTGCGTTACGTCTAAATATTAAGATAAATGAAATACACACTTTTCATACGTTCGGCTAAATACCCTCTTAGGCTCCTCTGCTACTAGCTAACTTGCATACCATCATCTTATTCACCATCTGCTTGTAAAATACTCATGAATTCTATTCGCGAGATTAGCGATGCTATATGATGGGTGGTCACATAGCATCGCTAACCTCCTCAAGCTGTTATGGAAACAGGTTCCGTACAATGGCCCAGCATACAACCGACCCTCGAGCCGTTTACTTTTTAACTTTTACTCGGATTAAGGATTTTATACAACCTAACCGGGTTACCGCTGAGAGCTTAACGTGTAAAAGTTTCGTTGTAAATTGTTTTCGGGTAACGTTAAACGGAATTTTACAGTTAAAATTTACGAATAATGTATAAAAATATTACTACATGATATATAAAATTTCCGGTCTTTCGGTGTATAATAATATCAAAAGCTAGTGCAACTATTTTCATGTAAGCCATGAAGATTAGGTCTGTGAGGTAAATACGATGTGAAAACGTTTCGTAAAAACATGTAACAATTTGATTTAAACTTGAAAATACAACAATAGGCGCAGATTTTTGAAGGAATCTGTCATTCAAAAAATAATTTTACACTGCACTCAATGAACTAATATATTCGTTCACTGACTGTACTCCAACATCGTATGTTAAAAGCACAGACATGTATCTGACAGACTTGCAATTGTTACACGTTACAAGGCTTCTGCGCTTCTAAGCGGTTTTATTTTAAGGAAGAATACCTTTTTTTCAAGGGGTAAATCTTCGAAATATACCTGAACGCCAGGTTGCGGGTTATGTGGGATTTCTACCCACTAAAACCTCCTCGACAGCCATCCGCTGCATCATCTGCTGCTGGCTAAGGGATCTCTCATGAACGCATCAGTGCCTCCCCTGCGTACTTACTTTCCCATTGTCAGACCCGCTTATTAGCACTTATTACCGCTGCCCTCTATGGGCAGGATCGGCCCTTTCTAGCCTACCGTCAGTATCAAGAAGGCATAATCTCAGAAAAGTTTGAATGTATTATATTATAACACCTATTTTATCGTGATTTATAGACAAAATAATTATAAAAAAAAATCAGCCATTTTCCACCATTATTGAAACCATTATTGAATTCTCTCTAACAATTTCCTTTACTGACTTGAATTTGCTTGACTGAATTCTCAAAAGCCTAAGATAAGATTGAGCTGATACAAGTAAAATTTCTTGATAAACAAGTCAGAACTTGTTCTTAATAAAATAGTTTAAAAGTTTTTACTTCTTTCTGTTGAAAGTTAGCGCTTGTCGTATGCACACTGAACTAACTCCGAGAGGAATAAATGCTGAAACTTATGAAATATGGTTATCTTAAGTCTTTTGAAATATTTAGCTTACGGACCCTTCAGCTTAGAAGTTCTTGAAACTTTTACTATAGAATCTGTGGTATCTTTAAATACTGGACGATGTTTTGATACAGGTCCTGTTTGAAGTATAACAACCATAGCAAAGGTTGCAACTCGAGATTCAGATATAATTCATTGTGTAGATACTCCTAAATAGCATGTAATAAAGTTTGGCGAAAAAAAATAAATAACATTTAATTTTTGTATGCTATCTTTTACTTATTTTTCAGCTTTCTAACAAGTCTTCGAATCTTGCTGTTTTATGGTAATTTAAATTATATAATACATGAAATTAACGATAGTGTGAAACCACAATATGTGGAGAAATTATAACGTTTAGTAGTAGTGTTTCTAGAGACACGACGTTATCTAAATAAATTAGAATATATTCATGGTGTCACATCGCATCAGAATTATTATTAAACATTATTTTCCCAAAAACACGAATTAAAAATTTTAGTGAAATAGCTAAAAGTTATCCTGTTAACAATTTGATAACCTCTTTGAAAGTCTACGAAAAACATATTTATTAAAAACGCACGCTCAAAGCAAACAATATCAAACGACGTGACGTCTGCATGGTATTTCGAACGGATTTGCATATCAATGCCCTCTCTACGTATAAATATAATATGCATACGACACGCTCAACACAACCTCGTTTGTGTTACAAGCGAACACGAAGCGAGCGATGTCATATTGAGCATCGCATGTGGCTTGGATGCCATCTTGTAAAATAATTTGCATGTCAATGCATTCGGCATGTAAATTCGAATGCCGGTCGAACGCTTGGAACGTGACTCGTCTTAAATCGATAATGACTCAGTATAACAGAATATGGCACCTGGCTCTAGATAAACTCACTTAAAAATTCAAGGTGCCGGTTCAGATAGTTGATTTGACGAGACTAACATTTTTATTTAAATATCCATCAAACGGGCTGACGATCCAATAGATGGTAACTGAATACCGTCACATGCATCAAACACTCAAAGCACCTTCAAAAGCATCCACGATTGATTTTATCAGCCAATGAAGAAGAAATATAGAATAATGTAAGTTTTACATGTCATAAAAAATAACAGCCGAAACATTCAGTATCTTTAAAATGACTTTTGGCTTAATAACTGTAACAAGTAAGAGTGATTGATATTTAAACCACAATAAAACTAAAACTACATCATCGCATGCAATTCTCTGTTATGAGCAGTCTTAGAATTAACAGTTTTTACACAGGGTACTTTAAAATAGTGTAAAATATCAAAAGGAAACGTAAGGAGACTGCTAGAGTTCACTTCAGGACAAGTACACTTGGCATTTCTCAAGGGAGAAATAGAATACTCACCCAAAACCCCAGAGCCTTCCAATGTATCGAACTGTTGCAGAAGAAATTGTAGAATATAGAAATTCAAAATAAAGTGAAACATCTCCCAGAGGAGGATGTTATTTTTTAAAAATCCTGTATGTTTATGCCAATACAAAGCTTTCTAGCATTATGGCTTTCTAGCGTTGTGCTGCTGTTTTGACGGTTTTGACTTCAGAATCCTACAAAATATTAATCCAATAATGCATAGTTTTTATTATTATTAACTTTACTGTTAAACTCAAGGACGATACGATGACAGGCTGAATGATGTGTGAAAAGGTTTAACTCGATTGAACGTTACTGCGGACCTGGTCTCAATTAGAACATGCATAATATTCAGTACTCCGGCCACGCAACAGATGGCTCGACAGTTCAGAATTATTACGCGGAACTATTTCCGAATTCAGTCTAAGTTCAAGTTCTATAGAATAGAATTAGGCGACTTGACACTATGACTTCGCACCAGGGTAATTTTAATGGGTAATTTTAATCAAGTTTTATCTTCGTCTCTACGAAGATTATTTTCTCTCACGGTTAAAATTGCTTTAAATCTCGCTTTAAATTGTAGTATAAAAAAATTCTTACATGTTTTATCCTTTTAAACATCGCAAGTGCCCCATACTACTCGTAAGTTGATAGCTCATCCACCAAGACAATAATAATAATGTGAAATGCATGGTTTACAAACTAGTTCTGTGTATTTTGAACTAACGGAGATTATATAGAGGTAGATATTTTTTGTGTGTATGGAAAACATGAGAAAGAGAGATAGAAACCATCTAGCATTTAATAGACAAAACACTTGGCTTGGCTTGACTTTAACCCATTAATGGCCCACTATTGAGCACGGGTCTCTCCTCTTGAGGAGGCTTAGAGCATACTCCACCACGCTGCTCCAATGCGGATTGGCGAAGGGTAAAATAAAATACTTGCGATGAGAAAAAATAATAACAATATAATAACAGTGTAATTTTCAATGTTATTTGAAACAAAAAATTTAAAAAGCTTAACATAAAAACAAAATCACAATATTCAAAATTATGCCTGTATTAAAAACAATGCCATCTTGTGTCGAAATCAGAACTACATAAAAGGCACATCATTAAAACATCTTTCAGATATTATGCAATAAAATAAAATAATATGGAAATGTAAAAGCGAGTCAATATTATAAAGATAGCAGCCTCGAGGCTGTACAACTACTTTTGGAATTACTTTGTACTACCGTTATTTTTAAATGTTTCTTTTCTCCAGTTTCCTTTGGTTACATTTCTCTAATCTCAGGAACTACTGGTTCAAATTGAAAAATTATTTTTGTATTTGATAGTTCATTTATCGAGGAAGGCTAACAGGCTGTATAACATCATATATTTTAATAGCATTTTTTTCCACGGGTGAAACCGCGTGCCACAGCTAGTATATTAGAAGGAAGCTTGTTGTTGTTGTTTAAAAGTTTGTATGGATGTTTGTTTCTCTTTCATGCAAAAACTGCTGAACAGATTTTCATGAAATTAAGCACACAAGTAGATCATGATCTGGAATAAGACATGAGATAAGGTGGGTGGACCATGGAAGGCCATGCTCCTTGTAAGGCCAATTATTAAAAAGTCGTATTTATTGCCATTCAATGACAATTTCCTTCCACTTACACTAACATCCATCGAATTCAAGTACACAGACGTGGCGGCGAGTCCCTCGCACCGCTATTTTATCAATGCGGATCCACTCTTTGTTGACTTCGGTCATCGATGTTAAAATTGTTATATTTGCTCTTAGTAAAATGTAAGTTTTCAAGCAAATAAACTACTGTTTTCTTTTTTTTTTTTACTCTAAATTGATAATATAAGGATTAGTAGGTTTTCCTAGGAAAGCCAATGGTTCCTTGTAAGGCCGATCAAAAAGTTGACAGTTTGGCCTTGCTAGGGCACAAGCGTCTTTCTAGGATCATCTAGAAACTATGAAAATATTAACACTTAGTTTTTACTTGTAAATAAATATCTGGAAATTTAAAACAATGTGCAAGTTAATATAATTGCTACCACTTAGGTAAAGACCCCCAATTCCGAGGTGTTCTAACATTTTGGCCTTACAAGGAACAGACCCTTAAGAAGGCCATTTTAATCAGTTTTATATTTTTATTATTTTACTATAAAGGTTATTGGCAACTTATTTGATTTCGATTTATTACTCATTTATATTATTTTTAAAACAATTACACAAATACATTCTTAGTTTTACGATAGAGTTCTAGTAATGTTCGTTGATTATTTTTTATATGAATATATTATGGTAGGCATTTAATATTCCGTTTTAATGAAAGACCTTTTTATGTAGTTTAAGTATATGTAGATATTTTGATTGTCACAATGTTAGTTTTAAGTTAAACGACTGATTTACTATATTGGCCTTATATGGAGCCTTGTTCCTTGCAAGGCCATTTGGCAGAGGTTATTTAAACTTAAGTTTATTAAATAATGGTTAAACCTTTTATAAAAAAAAATGTTTTATATAACACATAATAAAACAAAGCGATACTTAACGATTTGTTTGATTCATTTAACTAGTAAATAACGAAGTAATGACTGTTTAATCGTTAGAGTGGCCTTCCATGGTCCACCCACCTTACTTATGATCCCTGAAAACGCGAAGAAGGCCGCGGCCAGAGTGCTAGTTTGGACATAATTATTTTATAAGTGGGAATGTGGCCCTGATGGAGTATTATTTTCATTACGCTACGGAAACAGATTAAACCCATAACTTGATTTGACTTTAAGCTTTTTACTTAAGCTAAAACCACTTGCGATTCCCGGGTAAATAAATCCAAAGTCTGACTGATCTGACTACATCAGAAACTGTTAGCAGTTCCGCGCTGCATTAGTGTCAGTTAGTGAATTACTTCTGGTTTCGTTATTGGCGTACTAGCTTGGGTTTCCTTTTTAGATGGGTTGTTTGGCAATTCTTGTATATATACTCGTACTTATATATCGGAAATGGCTCCAATGATTTTCAGGAAATTTAGTATGCGGGAAATTCATTTTTAGAAATTGTTGTTTTATTCGTGTTTCAACCAACGAAAAACTGCTACAATAGACTCTTCCTGACATCTATTGGCAAGTAGCAACACTAAAGCTACTTCAGTAGATGGCGTTGTTAAGCAAAACTAAACCGAGCAAAGTTCGGTCATCCAGGTACTAAGTATTTTATAATAAGAGATTCAAACTATTTCGAACAATTATTTTAGCAAACAAGTGGTAATGAGGCTATTATAATTTATATTTTAGAAAAAATAGAATAAATGGAAATTTCTGGTTTTTCACTACTGTGAAACATACGGGCATAGAAATTATACTCAATTTCCGTGCCCGTAAAACTATTCTTATACTCGTATGATCAGATAATAAATAATTTATGTCAAATGTACCGGTCAGACAAAATAGATAAGTTGGACTATCCATTTAAGAGGGCACCGGTAATGACGTTGGTAACTATGCCTAATTGATGTGGATGAAAACATCAAAATTAAATACTCTTTAGATCAAAGATCAATATTAAATTAATTAATCTCACTTTAATGTAAATAAACAATTATAACAATTTACGAACTGTTATTGACGAATGTTAGGTGTCGCAAAACAAACACCTCGTAAAATCGTGCTTTATTACTATCACTACTAAAATTTTAGTTGCTATGAAATTAATATTTGATGTCATAAACTCAACACAAACCATATTAAAACCCACCCATACAAAATGTATTATGCAAATATTTCTAACAAACTCCACAAAGTTGCCACATCAAAGCGGTTTCGCTTTAGATTTTATAAACTAGTTCGAACCGGTTCGCGGTGGTTACGATTCCGGTTTTAGCCGGTTAGCTGCTGGTTTATGAGTGCTTTTTGAGATACGCAGCTTTGTGAGTGATTGTATGTAGAATGCTTTGAAACTGTGAAAATGACGCAGTTTTCTCATTTGGTAGGGTTTCTGTCGGTTAATGATCCCGTCTCCTCGACGTGTCCTTGTGGATCTATTTGTAAGGCTCGGTCGTTCATTCATTTCATTCAGACGAGCTTGTTAGGGAACATTATATGGAATTAATTAGATCTTACTGACATCATGTGATTTTTATTACGATTTCTGTAAGGATATACCTAATAAATTGTAGGAAATTATGTACCTGCGCGCTAATGGCTGGTTCGTTCAATTTATCTATTACTTTTTGTTACTTATCTTTGATATAGACAAATTTCATACGTAGTATGTATATTCTATCTTTATACCCTTTATGCAATCAGTTACATATAGCACAGTTGTAGCATGATATCTAACCGGTAGTAAAGCGAAGATAAGATGTAGTAAAACCACCTTTATTACGACATTGCAAACGGTAATAGTTATATTTTGGTTTTCACTATGCTACATCCTTCTTAGATATGTAGATAACAAACTTAGTTTTGTTAAAAAGGCCAGTTTTAGATTTAGTTGCAGCTTCAAAACATTGATTGTATTTAATGAATTAATTCCTGTAGGAAATATTCGACAAAAGCGCTACAGAAAATAGTAAACAAAATGATGGTGTTTTAAAAATTTACCGTGATACGTAAAGTTTGTAGAGTCAATAGCAACAGCGCAGCGTCGCAGGATATCCCGGTGTGCATGCCTCGGCGAGCTTAAGCACTGCACGAGTATGGTCGCTTGTTCACTGGACGATACGACAATTATATCTTAAGTACACTGTCGATGTATTCTGTACACGCGCAAAATTGCAGGTGTGCGTGTGAATGGCGAGAAGCTTCCACGCCAGTAAATTAATGTTACCTATAGTGTCAACTGCTCTCTGCCCATGGTTTTGCTCGCGTTTTTCAGGACAATCCTAATTCCAAATCGTGATCTACCTATGTGCTAAATTTCATTAAAATCCGTTTAGTACTTTTTGCTTTAAATAGTAACGAATATCCATACAAATTTTCTCATTTATAAATTTTACTCGGTCTAGGAATGTATGTCAATATTTTAAAACATTTTATAACTGCAGTGTGTCAGCACCACTTGAATCAAAAAGCTGGGTCGTCCTCGTGTCGTCCATTGTAAAAACGGTCTATACTGTTTAAAGAGAACTGTGTAGAGAATTTTATTTTATAAATAAAACTGTAATGACACTGTATGCTGTATGTTGACGGCGTTCTCGGTTCGAATCGTACCTACTTTGATTATAATTACGAGTATTATGATATGATATGCAAACGTTAAATAATTACGGAATATGAAAACGTCTTATAAATGTTTATTCTCGGCTGAAGTACACATTATTCAAGACAAAATATTTTGAATATAATTACAAAGATATATCGCGAATTGAAATAAAACTTGGATCTTGGATGTAACAAGTAGGTATTCACTATTTTTATTTTTTGTGCCGATATCAAAATAACACGCATAATCGGAAATATGACTGTTTTACATGTAAGTTAGGCTCTCATTTTACCTTTATGAGTACAATACCTTTATGAGTTACTGGGTCACTGTACCAGGATGTGAGTTTGCCGGGGTGTTTTTTTTTTAAATAAAATTTATTCGCCGCACCGCCATAACTCTAAAGCACACGGCGCGATATAAACGAGCGTTTCCAGGATATCCTGAGTTGAGCGCACCGCGCCATAACCGAGACTCGTAACGTTTTTTATTGTAATCGCTTTTTCACTCCGTTGCGGAATACTTTTAGAATTTATTCCTCCTTTTATTTTTACCACACATTGCTTTATAACATGATTGTTGCCTTCATTTGAACGGACTATCCTTTACTAAGAATTATTTAAACGGCATATTAAAAGCTATTTAGCCTTTAATTTAATGACGTAACGGTTAATGTATCGACGTACCACCGGATGGTGAATATACATCGCCACTTGTAAACGTCCTTAAATCTAAAAGCAGCCAACGCGTTTGCGGTCATAAATGGTAACCGCTTATTACTACTTATTACTGCGTAGTTTTATTTCAATTATAGAAATATTTCAACAGAAATATAAAAGTCACTTAAAATGTCAATCTGTAGTTGCTAAAAATTACCTAAATGTAAGTCAGTCACTGAGAATATATTATTAAAGTATCGCCCAATTTCCTTGAAACTAAAACAAAAAGTGCCTAGGACGACATCACATAATTATTATGGTACCTACTAGCGTAAAGTTTTACAAAATCTGTATTTTAATCATAGTTAACATAAGAAAGTTTTAACAGAACGAAAAAAATATGCTTAGGGAATTGCATACATTATTAATAGAACGCGTAACTTTTAATTTAATTCTGAAAGTTTGAGTTCCAAAAAATTTTTAGCCGAGAAGTCCGAAAAAATTTAAATTAATTATTGTTACACTCACCGACAGGACTTTCTTCATTCCAAAACGAGTCGTCCAGTGTATAATCGGCTTCTGTAACAAATATAATTCACAATTAGAATTTTGTGTAACAAATTATGGTTTAACAACTATTTTTTATACCAAGTTAAGTAATCGAGGTTTTATGTCATAAAAATCTTGTTACTATGTATTTATTGATAAGTGTGTATCGTATGCTACGCTCAACATAGGGTTAATAATATGG